>JBAMCO010000003.1:0-58109 GCA_037075125.1 Hirtodrosophila caputudis | reverse complement strand
ATGGTCGAGCCAAGGTATGTGAACTCCTTAACAGACTCGAAGCTATAGCTTCCTGCCACCAACTGAGAATCACATCGTCGCGATTCCCTGCTGGAGCACACCATAAACTTCGTCTTTCCCATGTTGATAAGCAGTCCTACCTTGGCTGATTCCCTTTCGATAGCCTAATAGAATTTATACTAGATTATGAACTGGAAATAGGTAATGTCGGATCTACACCAACATTTATAGCAAGAATCAGGGAAGAAGTTTTAGATGTCACCCTGATCAGTCGACTCCTCAAGCCCCTTATCAAAGGCTAACATGTATCTTCAGAAAAATCAATGTCCGACCACAAAATATTTCTATTCAAATTAAAATCAAAAGTGGAAGTAAACGAGCCCAGCCGTAAACCTAGGAAAACAGACTGGAGCAAAATAAATAAATTTACAACCTAACTATCAGTCTAGGGACATAGCGATCCTATAGATAGATAAATGCGCTAAGTAAATCGAAGATTAGCTCGAATCTGGTCTTAGAGGTTAGAACCAAGCTAGATAACCTGAACAGGAATAAGAAGCTTAGATGGATTCCAAGTCATAAGGACATACCTGGAAACGAAGCTGCCGATGAATTAACAAAAAGGGGAGCGGAACAGTCTTTAACTGAACCGGAACCATTATGTAGAATCGGCAAACACAAGTTTAGAGAACATATTAATTAAGAAGAAATTAGCCAAAGAACTAATAGGAAACTATAATCTCAAAAGATTTAAGCAGGAAACTGCAGATTCTGCGACCTTTCTGAAGAATCATCAGTGCTCATCCTAACGGACCGCACTGCCTTAACTGCAAAAAAATATAGTATCCTCAACGAGTATATTTTTCAGACTAGTGATATTATATTAGAAATCTAGGATCGGTAAAAATCCTCAAGAAGGAACAGGGAGTAAATTATTTCCCACTTGAATAATAAAAATAAGCAAAATATCAATATCATTTCCAAAGAACATATTTATAACTTACTGAAATTCAAAACTATTAACCGTAACATAATTATTTTTAAGATACAAGTCCGTATTTTTTATTTGGAGTCAAATATATATACATGCGATTAATATTTCGACAAATTCTATGTTAAATTAACATAAAAGAAAATTTTATATTTAAATTAAATTGATTTGCTAATTTGAAAGTCCACTTTGCTTAACAAATATTTTGGCTAAGTTCATGAAATATTTAAATTTTCACTTTGCTTGCAGGTTTGCAGTTTTTAATTAAGCTAATTGTAATTTTATCCCACAGGCTGCTTCGCAACAGTTCATGGAGCGTGGTCCGTGTATTTCTTCATGAGATGGAGGCACAGAGAGAATTGCTGTTATTCTTAGGCCTTAAGGTTAATTTATTATAAACGGCGAACCGTTCCAGGAACACACACAGTGTGTATTTCACGTTATTTATCAATTTAAACGCGATAGAGTTGCCACGCTGCAATTTTTCCGCCGCATTGCCACATCGATGAAAAAACTGAATCACTTTCCATATCATCACTGGGTCGCTCGGTGGAGTTGGCGTCCGTTGCTGCAACATTGCCACCTACTTAGGCTACTTGCCACTCCTCGTTGAGGAGCATGCAGGGACCGTGGCCCGTGTATTTTCTTTTTTTTGCATTATTATTATTTATATTTAAATAGACAATCTTTAAGGTTTGATTACAACTTTTTCGTTCATAACAATTCATATAAGTTAGAGGCGGTTCATGAGCGACGTGTAAAAAACAGGTTTAAAATAATCGCTAGTTCTGAACCATTATATTGGAGAAATACACACTGAAACTAGTTTTAGATTATTTAGCTCATTGTTCATTGTATTGATACAAACATATTAAGTATAGCAGCGATACATTTGCGGTATATTTTTAAATTCCAAATACAATTTCACTGCGAGTCGCTCTCAAAGGTTTTTTTGCAAGGGAATATTTAAACAGTAATATAAATTTGTAATTGAAAATCTTCTGCCTGTCCTTGCTGGACCGACGAACCACCTACGTCTTTTAGTGGAAGTAATTAAAGAATAATTTAATTTAATACATTACAATTAATTAAATATTTTATATTTTTTATAGTCAAAGTTATAGCCGCCCATGACTCGATAAGATTATTACACCGATGAACGCACAGGTTTGAGTTATGCAATCGAGTCGGCCGTTTGGCGCTGTGACAGGTTTTTAGTAAAAAGTAGCATCCAAGAAATTACCAAAGCACTAGAATATTAAATTTCGAGCAGCGTCAACAATTTAATTTGTAAATTACACAAATCCTCCCTCAATGGTCTTACGAAGACGTTTAAGAACTAGCTCAATTATTTGCAACTTCAGTTCATAGGTTTAAGTTTAAGTCAAAGCAACTCTGAATTGTACAAAAAATGTTTAAAATGGAAAATGCAGTCATTGTCGGTGTGGTATGGTTATAGATTTGCGGTAAATTAAACAGCTTTATGACAGTTCTTATTAAATAAAGTTTTAGAACTTGACAGCACAAGCACTTCTCATTATTAATGAAGTCGTTTGGTAATTAAATAATTTAATTTAAAGACAAAAAACTTTCTGTTTGCTACTACAGACACTGTGCTACATTCGATTGAGTTCGATAGTTTAAATATATTTTGAATTATTTCAAATGCTATATTTTATTCACGACAAACACTTGTAGAAAGTCATCGCGTTTTCAACTCTGTGGCATAACGTACCCAGGTGAAAATTCAGTATATATATATTTCTGATTGTTAAGAATAAGGAAAGACAGGCATATGGCATATTTGTGTTTTTCCTTATTGCTTTTAATATACCTATCGCTATCACTGTTGTAAGTATCATTACAATACGATTGCAGATATCAAGCACACTCAGCTATTTCGTGCTCATTACGATAGGAAAACATCGATAACTAAATTGCTAGTAATTCACTATTAAATGGATCTAGCTCCGGGAGGAATGGCCCGAGCATTTCTGCATATGAGTTGACGCGATTTCAATCCAACCTCGTTAGCAATCGAGTCACGGAGCTGGTAGAATAGAACTAGAAAAGTCGTTATCATTCGCTTATTCATAATCTATGATGATTCCCTGATGTGGTCGGACGGTTGAGTTTGTTGCTGTTGGTTTATGTTGAAAAATAATATGACGGACACGCAATTGTTTTAATCACAAATACTCACTCGATTTCAAACCGAACTTGGTCGAAACACGCCACTGTCTCGTAGACGTTAATAGCAACAACAATGAATAATATCACTATTACAGGAGACTCTGCAAGTGCTGTGTATACAGAGGAACTACAACAGGAGCACGAGATGGCTGACAAATCAAATGAAATTACGGCAGTCCCTCGTTATGGACTGAAACTGAAGTTTGACCATGTTTGGCCAGAGAAACGTAATCAAAATCTACGGCCTTCGATAAAACAATCGCTGCCTATGGTTCCGTTGGTTTGCAGGTGAGTTAACGTCCATATCGCTGCCTTTACCGCTATAACTATTACCACAATAGCTGTAGATCCTGAGTTAATGATTCTATTTGAAGCATATGATAGAAAATCAATAGATGGCGTAATATAATTAGAGTTATGTACGTACCATACACATGTATGCAGCAAATGTCTCGTTCGTCCTAAATATAACGCGAGGTCCTACCCTCACATACATACACACACACACACACACTTGCCGTGCATATATTCTACATACTCACACACACTTCTAATATGTCCAATACGTTTGTTCGCTTAACGCTATCGAAATGCCATTAATATACCGGTAGGCTGAAAATAGAAATGAAGCCACTCGCGGGTGAAATTATCAAAAGAAATGTGGAATCGCTTCGGAAATCCGTGTAACCTAAAAAAAACTTCGGCAAATCCATAATCAAAAACTCAAATATAGACCACTTTATTTATAATATGTTGCCGTTAAAGAGAAAACTACAAAAATTTCTTATAATTTGGTTAAAAGCTTACAGCCATGTAAAATATGGGAGTATAGTATATGTATATGTGACCACAAACTGTCTCTATTCAAATATTAATAAATGTAGACGTACATATATTCCGAGTCTGCATAACTGTTTGCGCACTTGATGTAATTAAATGTATGGTATTTAGGCTTTGCATATTAAAACACATTAATTTTTTCATAAAAGCGTTTTTATAGTAATTTATTTTAATTAGCTTAGGTTTCATGACTCCGTATATTTTTAATTATATCACATAAAAAACTACGTTTTGTCTGCACATTGGCGCCAAGTTGGTCGCTCTTTGCGTGTCTTGGCCACATTTAAAGCCAAACAAAATATATAGTCTGTCTCTTTTTGCCTTAACACACAGTCGATAACCTCCTTACTGTAAATCTTAACCTCATGAATGAGTAGTCAACAGATGGATATAAACCGAAATTCGTAATGCTAATGCCCTAATTGATGTGCTTTGTCAACTTCATCACATTCGAACAATAAACACCAGAGAGAATCGCGAATCAGTTTGCGTAGTACTAGCTGCACTGTCACCAGCCAATACGCAATTAATAGGCGGCAATGTAGTCATCGCCGCGACGTTTGAGTTTGTTAGTATGTATGTAGATGTGAATGCGTATACATCGCTACATTACTTTTTTAATAAGTAATCCATAGCTTTATTTTGTTTCGGTATTCGGTTTTATAGTGAATTTTAAAAAATTCTATTTGTAAAGATTTGTGCATATAGTCAATTTCATAAAACGATCGAATCGGGACAAGCCCAAATACATACGCATAAGGATTCGACGGCACCTGCGCAGCTAACTGCATTGCATTATAACACGCTAACTAAATATGTCATATTTTCCGTGTTTTTAATTTACTCGTAATTAACTATGCATAAAATTGTATGCTAAATTGTGTATGTATAATTAAATTCTCTAGTAGAATCATACATCCAAACATCGTCAGATGTTGCTATCTCTTCATCTACCTGTTACATATTTATGACAAATGTATAACGCCCTCCTAATCATTTTTTAGGTAAGTATGAAACTTGTGTAGTGCCATTTTTCAGGAAATATTTCCCACAACAACCAAAAAAATTAGTGAAAGATGGTTAATTGGAAGGTATAATTTCGTGTATTTTGTTACCTAATATTAAATTAGGACGAACTCTGTTGTTTCGAACGTCTTACACTTATTTTAAAATCAGAAATTAAAAAATATATCTTTTTAAGTCACTTCCAAATGTTTTCTGTCAATGGGTTCAACGACCTAAGAAAGAACTACTTATATTTTTTAATTTCTTATAAAACGTATTAAACTATTCAAGTAAAACCTTGTGTGCATTAGCTTTATGAGAAATTTTCTCAGTTTAATTGATATTCTCTGAAAAAGGTAAGCGGAAAAATTATCTAAATGAACTCTACTTATCCATAAAAATATAGTAAAATGAATCGTCATGAGAACATTGTGTGCAAGGGTTGTGGCAAGTTGGACTTTACTGGTCGTTGCTATCGCTGTCTGAGCTGCCAGGACTTTAATATGTGTGCCGACTGCTATGATAATGATTTTACCACTCTGCAGCACCCATTTGATCATCCGGTAAAGTGCGTTTTCACCCCGGCAGACGTAGAACTTTATTTTGGCGGCGAGTACCTCAACGATCCACCTCAGAGCTACAGATGTCCCTATTGCAAGCAATGGGGCTTTAATGAGTCCACATTTCTGGAGCACGTATCGGCGGAGCATGTGGGTGCTAGTACACTACTTGTGTCGACGATGGTCACGCTATTCGAGCAGCAGCAGGCAGTTCGTCTGTTTCTAGAAGATGAACAACTTGCGGTGTTTGCATCCGCCGCTACTTCTCGTAATGAGTTAATGAATCGTAATGAAGGTTCACTTGAACTGTATCTGGAACCGCTGAATCCAAATGGTAGCTATCGGCGCGAGCATTCAATAGCCCCACCGACCGCTAGAATTGCGAAGCCTGGTGCCGTAGAAGTAGCACCCTGGGCTGCCGAAGGAGCTGCACTATCCGCTTCAAATAGTACTCATAACGTTGATAATAACTTTCTCATTCCTGACCCTGTACGTCGTCAAACATTGTTGGATAGAGCTCGTCATCGCTTAAACTTTGATCGGCCGCCTTTACCTTTACAACAGCAACAGCACTTAACTGCACGTGCAAACCTGTCAGATATGATGCGGTTTAACGAGCCTCTGCCTACAAGTCGATCAAATCGGCCCGGTAGTTTTCGAGTTTTGACCACCCAAGCACTTAACCAATCAAACAGCGGCCGTAGCATCAACCTTTTTCCACCTAACCCGGCGACAGAAAATTTGCGTCGTGCATTTTACCCCTCCAGCGAAATTACGAGGACGAGAACTCAGCGACATCGTACAACTAGAATGCAGATGGACGGATTTCCGGCCAGTGGAGTGCGACAGGTGCATGTGCAGCGCTTGAGGGGAGGACCTGGTCCGGGTCCGTCTAGTGGAGCTAGTGCGGGTCAACGTCTTGTCGAGTTTAGTGAGTTGACCCATGGGGCAAATGAGTTGCTTAGTCAAAATGTGGCCTCTGGTGCTGTAATATTGCGCACTATAGAGGAAGAGGAGCCGCAACAACAGCCATCGTCAGAAGCCCAGCAGTTTGAGCAGGAACGCGAGCGATTCCTTTGCTTTCCTTTTCTGTCCTCATCATATAGCGTACCGTGTCCGCATGAAGAGCACATCCTCTTTTTAGCACAACGTGCCGAATTTGTGGCCCAATTGATTGCCTCGGTTCTTCATGAAGACGAAACTCCCAAGATGCTTAACCGATCAACTAGTGAATTTGTTGGAGCTGGCGACTCTGAGTTGGATATAAAGCACACTTAAGCTTATATATATTTGTCGAATTTGATATGTTTTGGGTTGTTGTAGATTGCAGCAAACTTTCATTTTTTTATTGCTAGGCACAAATTTTGTAGTTTCTACTCATATTCAATTTTCGGCTTTCGGTTATTAATTTAGCCAACAAATTACAGATGTATTTGCGATTAATATTACACTTGCGTAATTAATACCGCGCATTATTATAAACATCAAATAAAGTCACGTCGCGTGTGCATGATCTAATGCCGTGAACCTATTTATAATATTTTGAAGATATACACAAGTCTGAAATTCAAGGTTACAAGTTTCAACCAATATTACATATAAGTTATTGACGATTATATTCTTCCGACTTACTTTTATATAATATTTTAACTTGATGAAGATTGTTTTCTGTCGATTTTTTATTTGTGCTATTTTAGCTGATTAAATATCTTACCATATTTCTACTTGGTCGAAAGATAAGGTTTTCCTGATAAACTATTTGAATTTAAAGCAAGAGTGCTGTAGTCGAGCACACACGTTTACAGTTGGCCCTGGTTATAACACACCCAAACTCAAATTGCGCAATAGGTGGCGTCATAAACATAGAATATTAGCGGATCTCTAACAACCAATAACCTATTATATGTGTGGCCGCAAACATAAACTCAAAAGCAGCCGATTTGCTGGTGGCATTACAGATATAACAAAGAAAACTTATTCTCGAACTTTTCAGGCCCTTTTGGTTCGAAATTCACAGGACATACAGAGAGTCATTAGCATTACGTATATACATGCATATGTAAAATATGGAAGCAATATCTTTAAAATTGTAAAAGCTATGCTGGTTTTATCGATTAGCGGCGAAGGAGTAGATATGTGCATAATATACATGAACCTACGTGGTGTCTTTAATTTTAAACTTTATACTTAATGTGCTTCCTCCTGCTTGTTACATACCTTCCACCGTTTTTGTGTAGAAATATCTTATTTTAACTTACCAATTGCAAATTTTATTTTGTATTTTATTTAATTAAAATCGATTATTTTTATTGCAATTATTGCTGTAAATCATATAAAAACAAGTAAGAGTGCTGTACTCGAGCACACTCGTGAACTGTAGCAGTGCACAACAAGAAATTTGTATATAATTCATATTTATATGTGTATTATAACTTAGTCAAGACAACTACCCAACTGACAGAGTGTGATGGGCACCCACCACTCGTGGCATTGCAGCTAGTACTAGGGAACTGATTTTTAATTGCCATTTTCTCAGGCATCTTACGATCCGATCGAAATGAATTACACAGGTGACATCTAGATAGACATTAGAATTATGTATGTTCAGTTTCAATTCTTAAATTTAAAAATTGTAAAATTTATTCAAGTTTTATCGGTTTTTATCAATTTTTTGGGAAGGCGGGAGGGGTTTCAAAAATTGGCATAACAAAGTATCTGCCCATAGTAGACAGGAATATACATGACAAATTTGGTATCTTGCTCTTAAAGTCTTTGTGTAAATCGATTTTATCGTTTACCGATTGAATGGTGAAAGTTATCGAATATCGGAAATAAACTTGATCTGCGTATGGTATAGGGGTATCTTCATGCCAAATTTGGTGTCTCTAGCTTCTGTAGTTTCCAAGTTTCGTGCGTTCATACAGACGGACGGGGGTAGATCGACTTATCCTTATCAAGAATATATATAGTTTATGGGGTCTTAGACGCTTCCTTCTGCCCGTTACATACATTTGTACTGTTTTAGCACCCGCTTTTCCCCATTTTTCAAATGGGTACAATGTGTAAAAAAATTTTTATCTTAAGAGTATACCATAATACTCCTTTAACGTTCACTAAAATAATTGCGTTTACATAATTACGTTATTCTATGTATACGGTGTTTATTATCCGACATATTCAGGTACGTCGAACAGAAACACATAGATCCGGAACACAATAAGGATTTAAAACTTGTAGTGACGATACCTATATATGAAATATATACGCATTTCATATAAACAAAATCTCCCTCTCGCTAATCGAATAAAACAATTAGCGGGCATAGTAAGATTTCAATATCAGAAATTTATTGATCTTTTCTTAAACATACAAACTGTTACAGATATGCAGCCTACTACTGGAAAACATCCCGTGAAGGTCGTCGTGTGTACATGGACTACTATTATATGGAGAATGGCAAACAGATATATGGCGTGCCCATTGGCGGTATTGGAGGCGGCAGCATAGGACGAGGCTTTGCCGGCGAGTTTTGTCGATTTCAAATGCGTCCTGGTATCTATGAATATAATGTGGTCCAAGCTAATCAGTTTATAGTCACCATTAAGGATCACAAAGGTTGCACCATTTTTCAGAGTTTACTTTCTAAATGCTGGTAAGTTCTACAATCAGTTAAAAATTTAGTTCTCCTCGGTTTCTTAATAAGCAATCACAATATTTTATATCCTTATCCGCTTCTTACTTTGTTATGTATTAAAAAAATTTAAGTTGTTTCCCAGACCTGTCTCGATTTATAACCAAAATTAATTGAAACTGTGCAAGTACAAAATTTGGTTTTATTATATAAGTATATTATAAATTACCCGCCACTCAAGAATTAAATTTTCAAGTAGCTCAATGACCATTTAATTGATTATGCACTTTGTGACGTTGAACAATTATTTTAGAAATTATTTTTAATTTTTTAAAATTTGTATTAAGGCAATGAAGGTTTATATCATTTTAAACTCATTATCGCTGAGTTTTCGATCCTGAGAGTGAAAACTCATGGTGAGTTAAAAAGCAAGAGCAACAAGCAGCTCAGTCGATAATGAGATGAGATAGTTAGTAATGGACGACCTCGGAAAGGCAATTAGACCGGCAGACATACTTTTAGGCAATAAGACAACGAAAGAATACGTGGCGACACATATGTACATTACAAATTCGTTAAGACAACCACCCAACTGACAGATTGTAAGACGCATCCAAGTAACCAAAACAACCTATTCATTACGCATTGACTCGTGGTATTGAAACTAGTACTAGGGAACTGATTTTCAATTGCCATCATCTCATGTATTTTTGGTCAGATCAAGACGAAATTCACAGGACATATCTAGATAGCATATTAGCGTTACGCATGCACAATTTAAAATCTTAAGTTTTAAAATTATGAAAGTAATTTGAGTTTTATCGGTTTTTATCGATTTAGAAGAAAGTGGGGAGGGGTATCAGAAATCGACATAACACATATGGTGTCTCTAGGTCTTATAGTTTTCAAGATCAATGCGTTCATACAGACGGACTGACTGACTCGACTCGGATACTCTTACTGATCAAGAATATATATACTTTATGGGGTCTTACACGCTTTCTTTTTCCTGTTACACATATTTGCACTGTTATGGTACCCCCTTTAACCCATTTTCCAAACATTAGTAATATTTTCTTTAAATTTAATTTTTTTGCACGTATGAATGAAAGATTATAGTATGATGATATGAATGATATTAAAACTCGACCGCTTTTCACCCCAGCGTCTCAACAAATTACAAAATTTTCTTGTAATTGAATCTGGACAGACTGAAATCTGTACCCCGGCTGTTAACTTCTTTACAAGTTCAGGTGGCGATATGTCTGGCTCTTATAATGTGTTGAAAATTATTTAGTTATTTAATAAACACACAGTAACTCCAAATTTATTTTAAATAGTTTATATAAATATTTTAAAGGTTCTTGTATGTAATATAAGAAAATAACTTATATCCGGTTTCCAATTATACATCATATTGGTTTGGGTAATCAATAGATTACAAGATTTTATCATAATGACAATAAAATAAATTGAAAGTGTATTTTTTTCTCATTTGTGTGCTACTCCAAAATGCAATTTAAATTATCGGTAACAAAATCTATAATCATTAACAAAACATTCACGATGTGGAATCTGGACTTATCAACAAAAACTTATCGCTGAGTTGCTGCACGAATTACAATTTTGGTTTTGCTTTTGGAATTCAAATCAATTTGATTTGTTTTGATTTTTCTGCCGATTACTATCAATTCATCAATTTGAAAACATTAATATAAATGCGAATCTATAGCACAAAATCATTAAAAGAAAATATCAATTACGATGCTGAAGTCGATGAAGCCAAATCTCAAAAAACTAAATGTCAACTGCCATATTGCAGCAGCCGCTCCAGGCAACCATTAAATGCCTGGCATTCTAACATTGACGACTCTAAGTGTAGTTATACGGGTCTATATCCACGTGCCTGGACTGAATATGATCTGTCGCACTATGGGGTGCGTTTAATTTGCCGTCAGATCTCTCCTGTGATTCCGCACGACTACAAAGAATCTAGTTTGCCCTGCTCTGTTTTTGTATGGACAGCGCAAAATGTGTGTGATCAGGAGCGAAAGGTATCTATAACCTTTACATTTAAGAATGGCACTGGCAACAAGAAACAGGATGCAGAGGGCAATGCTGAGTCGCAACTAATCAGCGAAGGCAATGCTAAGGGCGTCGCCATCAAACAAAAAATTGGTGAAATGCCATGCACCTACAATTTGGCATGTCGCGTCTTGCCTGAAATTAGCATCACGCGTTGCCCTCAGTTTGATCCATGTGGTACTGGTGAACAGATATGGATGCAGCTCAAGGAGTACGGTCAACTAAGCGAATTGCCCACAGCAGAAACTCTAAAGAGTAAGTACAATTAACATATTCAACTTTGGCATTGCTTTATTTCATATTTTATTATTAACACAGCAAAAGACATTGGAGTTGCCGTATGTGCTCAGTTGGCTCTAATGCCGGAGACCTCACATGAACTAGAGTTTGTACTGGCTTGGGATATGCCGAAGATTTTATTTCCGCGAAAGCTGCAAATTCACACGCGATACTACACTAAGTATTTTGACGATAGCGGAGAGGTTGGTCCCAAAATATGCGAATATGCACTGAAGCATTATACAAGCTGGGAGCGGCTTATTGATGCTTGGCAGAGACCTATACTCGCCGATGAGTATGTTCCAACCACAACCACACAGTTATGCCTTCAGAATTTGGATACTACGAGTCTTTATAAATTTGTACTTACAGCGGTCTTCCCGATTGGTATAAGTGTGCTATTTTTAATCAACTTTATTTCATCTCGGATGGTGGCACATTATGGCTTAAATGTGACTCTTCGCTGGGTAATCAACTGACCTACAATGATCCACGTTTGGCTTATGGGCGTTTTGGCTATTTGGAAGGCCACGAGTATCGTATGTACAACACATACGATGTTCATTTCTATGCCTCACCGGCATTGGCACATCTCTGGCCCAATTTGCAAGTGAGTTTACAGTACGATTTCAAAGATGCCATTGCCGCTGAACTTGATGACACACGCAAAATGCTCTACGATGGTAAGGTGATGCCACGCAAAGTCAAAAATTGTGTACCACACGATCTGGGTGATCCCGATGAAGGTAAATTATTAAGTTGCTATGTTCGTAAAATCAGAAAGTTATAAATAGTGTTTAACTATAGAGCCCTTTACACTAATAAACTGCTACAATATACATGACGTAAACGATTGGAAGGACCTCAATACAAAATTTGTGCTTCAGGTCTATAGAGATTACTATGTGCTTAATGAACTAGCACAGTCACAAGCGGACAATGCCAGCAAATTCAGTTCTATTGAGTTCATTGATAAAGAAAGCTTATATGAGCTATATACACAGGACAACAAACGCAAGAATTCAACGGATGAAAAGCAACGTAAGAAAATCTATTACAAAATAAAAATAAAATTAAAATTCCATTAATTAAATTAACGTAATTCTGAGCTTTATCCATTATGAAGTGGTTATCTTCGGCTGGCCGAAGTTATAAATTATGCAATCGTCCATACGAATAAAAAATATAATATATATAATTAGAAATTTCATGTTGAATGGCACTAAATTTAATCTTGAAACTATTTTTTATCGACGAAAAGCAATGCAACCTCACACAGATTAGTTCGATTTTATCTTATAGTTCTTTTAGTATTTTGTATGTATATATAATTAATTGTGTCATATCTGTGCCGTTTTAGAAAATCGCAAATCTGCATCTATGTACATAAACGAAACCAATGGGAAAGTATATCTTATGGATGCGATAAGTTATTTGAAAGCAATGTATGGTGCCTGCAAGGCCATTATGGAGCGTACTATTGGATATGACAAGGATAATGACGGACTTATTGAGAACACTAAAATGCCGGATCAGACATACGACTCTTGGGTTATGGATGGACCCAGCGCTTATTGTGCTGGACTGTGGCTAGCCGCACTGCAAACAATGTCTGTGATGGCTACACTCTTAGATCAGCCCATCGATTGTATGCGCTATCAGGACATATTAGAGAAAGGTAAGCGTTCGCTGGAGGAAAAACTCTGGAACGGCAGCTACTATAGCTTCGATTTATCGCATAATCATCGTGATACAATTATGGCTGATCAACTGTGTGGTCATTGGTATTTAAAATCCTGCGGCTTTGACTATGAAATATACCCTAAAGAAAATGTGCGCGCCGCATTAAAACGAATATATGAGAACAATGTGATGGGATTTCATGAGGGCAATATTGGTGCTGCAAATGGCTTTATTGCAAATGCAAGTGATCCTTTAAAACCGGGCCATGTGGACAACAGCAACATACAGGCCGAAGAGGTATGGCCGGGTGTTGTGTACGCCCTAGCTGCCACAATGATACAGGAGGGAATGTTTGAAGAGGCTTTTCAAACAGCGGGCGGAATGTACAAAACTATTTCCCAACGAATTGGTATGAACTTTGAGACTCCAGAGGCTTTGTATGGTGAAAAACGTTATCGTTCTATTGGGTACATGCGACCCCTGAGCATTTGGTCCATGCAGGTTGCCTGGGAGCGCCGCATGGCACTACGTGAATAATTCCGTAGTACAAACTAGGCATATATAATTATCACATATAATGTACAACATACGCGCTACCAACCAAAGATATTTTTAAGTAAAAATAAGTTATTAGCTTTTTATTATGAAATGGCAACTTAATGAGCTTTAAAAACTCTATTATTTTAATAATCCAGTATTCATATATATAAAAAAAATATTTTGTATATATTATAATTATATATCTTATATGTAATTATAATATGTATAAATTATATAGTTCCGTTGATTGCTTTGGGCTTCAATTTAAAAAACTTTTGATAATCAGTTGTGTTTAAATATTATTACTGAATGGTATTCATGAAAGAGCACAAAATGTATTAAAGTGTTTGCTAGGTAATCATTTTTTTGTCTTTAATATAGCTACGCATTATAACGTTTCACAAATGAGATGATAATATTTAAATATATAAATTGTTGCACCTAAATAAATGAGGAAAATCCGATCAAAAAATATGAAAGTTTATAACACATTGGTTTTAAAAATTCATATTCTTCTTCTATTTTTTATTTAACTTAATAATTTGCACGAATTTTGTTACATCAATGTATACGATTTAGTAGCATTATTTTAAGTATTTAAGAGTTTCCGATTGCCTGTTATGGGGCTCACCGGTTGGTCCATTGCTGTAGAAACTTTTCATACTCTTGTTTGCTGCGGCACAAAATAACTAGCGATGAGGGTCGACAGCCATGTAACTTAAGCTCCTCCATCCGTAACTTTGTCGTCTTTAAACTATGGCACAAAATCCGAGGCACTTGAGCGATTTCAAACCGAGTGAATTTGGCTTCATTGAGCAAATAGTCCAGCACCTCCTTAATCTATTAAACATTACGTAATAAATATTTGCACAACTATTTTAAAATTATATTTTACCTTTGTTACCCTAACTGTGTGTACTTGTGGATGCCTATCCATAATGGCCCGAGCCTCACTAAGCTGAAAGCCCAAACGATGTGCCAGATACTCTGCAACAGTAGTGAAGCTTCCCAAAACCTGAAGCTCATCTAACGAAAGTTTTAGAGATCTATGCAAATTCAGTATTTATTTGAAACGAATGTAATAAATATTTGGTCTTACCGTTGCAATATGGGTTCCGGACACCGCACCATCCAAGGCATAATTTTATCTTTTTTGGCGCGCTTAGCACGCTCCAAACGCAACTCTACCGATTTGGGAGTATAGCGAAATGCCCATAGGTCTTTCAATATGTTAATAGGAGACACGTTGTAATGAATCATATGCTGCAAATTTTTCTCAAACATTTCATATGGCATTTCTAATATAAACAATCGTTTTGACAGATATTTTGTGACAATTTCCGGAGATACCTTCAGCTTTTCGCTTATGTAGTATACGCGATTCTTCTGCGATATGACGTTTCTTTCTGCATTTAACGAACTTACTAATTTACGTAGACGCGGCAGCGTGAGTCGCAGAAATGGTACAAAGTGATTAAAGTCATGTATATGCATCATTTTAATAAGCTGTACCTTATGTACCAAACGTTCTATGGAATATTTGGAAAGGTTCTAAAGTGTTTTTTTATGCAACATATGTATACTTACTTTGATCTAATGATAGAAGCCAAGGATATTCCACAAAACTGTGTTTGGTAACGCCTTCAAGCTGCAGAGTGTCCATTGTTTGTATCAGGCTTCGACTGCGGTAAATACGCTGCACTTGCTCATCATTCACAATGCGTTTCACTTCATCTTCTGTTAGACGAAAACGTTCACGTAAAGCTTCAATTAACACGGAAGCACGGCTACCAGTTTCTAACTCCGGTCGATACGGAACATACTCGTTATCCACCTCGTTGCCAATTAGCGTCGTTTCGCTGCTTATTTTTGCAGCGGCATTTAGAGATGCAGGCTTAATAAATCTCGTATAACCCTTACGCTCATATTGTGTAAACAGTTCGCGGCGAGTGGCAATTAGAAAAGGCGTTGCAGCTGCTTTTGAAGTCCAGCGTAACCTGAGAACGTATCCAAAACTGTTAACGAGCCTGCACAACATATTTAAAGCTTTTCTAACTGGTTGCTGCCATAAAATAAATAAAGTAAAAATAACAAATGTTTCTTTTAGAATTACTCTAGTTCTTTTCAACTAGCTCCGTGAGCCAAAAGTTAACTACGACATAACTCAATGCTAGGGCAATTATTATTATAATATTAATGATAGATAATTTATTTAATCTAAGCGACACAGTTTCACAGAAAAACACAAATTGATGCTGCTTCTATCAAAACTAAATTTCTGGCATGCAGTCGTCACACCACTACAAAAACAGAACTGCTTTGACTTTCAGAGAAAATATTAAAACTCCCGTGCAACCGTGGTTAAAAATCATATCCATAACATTTCGTGTGTGATTGACGATTTTGACGAAATTTAAGCAATTGAATTTTTACGTTTGATTATGTGCCATATTCAAGTATTCTGTTCCTAGACTGTCTGAGTCAAAATATTAATATAATTAAGTATTATTATTAAGTATTATTGTTTTTTTAAATTGTGCGCTCAACATGCGCTAGTTCACTATTTCGCGGGGCATGGCGCGTGCATTTCTTCTATGAAGAATTTAACTTCTTCAAAATCATTTAAGAAACCCCGGAAATTTGTTGATAACGTCGTAAAGACAATTATGCTTACATATTCTTCTCATAACACATCACGTTAATTGGCCGCACTTAACTGCTTAAACTGCATTATTGTTTATTACAAATGAATACATGAACTCCACTTTTAAATCTCGATTACACGGCAACTTTAATGTTATCTCTAAAAGTCAAAGCACCTCTGTGGCTGCCGGCTGAAACAGTCAAATTGAGCTCACAGAGTTGTTATTTTTTCAAATACTCCTAAGAGCAAAGAAAAAAAAGAAGAAATCTCTATTGCTGCAGTTATATAAACTGTGAAATCAATGCTTGTTTGAGAAATTTTATTAATGGCGACTGTAAAAAATATAGAATTTGCGGATGCAGGATATATTATTCATAACCTCTACCGCGCAAATTAAAGAGGCATTTAAATTTATAATTATTGTTTGATTAATATGTCAGCATCACTATTTGATAATAAAATACCATTTGGGTCATCGTTGCAATGCTACGTTTGCATATGCAATACAGCAATTGATTTACAAAAGAAGGAACATAGTCAAACACGAAAGCATGTGTCTGTTGATGATAACTTAAAGACAAAAAAAGTAAACTGCTTACCAAACATCCTCTGTAGAGGTTGTAAGCTGCAACGATACTGTAGCTTGAAACATATGGTAGAGGACTATACCCATCGGGATTTTTGCCGTGCTCTTATTGATATACAGAAGAATCAAAACATTGATCACCCGCTGCTTCTTAATGGCACCATCAGAGGCCATGATCAAATACATCAAACTATTGGACAGTTAATGCTTGCGGTTCGTGTAAAGCTACAACGTTTGCTGACTCGTCGTGAGCGCGATCTTATTGTTTATCCCGGTTTTTGTGCGGTCTGTTATAGCCTAGTCACCACAATTCCCTGTGCAGGCTGTTTAAGTGTTGCTTATTGTTCAATAGACCATCTTCAATTAGATCAACGTAATCATACGGCGAATGTTTGCCAGACATTGGCCCTCTGTTACTCTCCCTATCGATATCTGACCAAAACGCTTGAAGTGAAGCATTTTAAACAAAGCAGCGTCCTAGACCGGAGTCATTTGATTGAAGCTTTCTACAATGCAACTGGCATCCAAGTTGATACCAGAGTATGCCGTTTCTTAAAATCTTATGAGTGTTATGCTGCCTGTTCTTCGTTTAGCGGCATTAGCAGTATTTGTCTTGCCCTTTCCCATATCTCGTTTGCGGCAAAGACACAAGAGATTATTACCATTTATATTGTGGGTGCAAATGATAGCCATAATCGCTACTTCGAACAAATGCATCTGAAGTTCTTTTTTTTACAATACCAAGATGTTCGCCAACTGGATGTGTATATGATTGGCCATAAACTGCTTCTAAAGGCTGACAAAGAAGTAATTAAATTGGAGATGCAGGTAATCACGTTAAAAATTGAACGATGTAAGCTTCTTTCTCAAGCAAGAGTTTGCAGCTAGGAAAAATAAACACACACACACTTCCTATCGACTTCAATTTTCTTCAGTACATTCGAAAACAAAACAAAATACAATTGACAAATCAGAAATTAAAATTTAATGGATAATAAATTATGTAAATTGAAGACCCCAGTTTTAGACAAAGACTGCAAACTGATCATAGTTCGTTGAAAATTTTCATTAAATAATATAAACTTACGTATATCATAACTACAATTGAGTGTTTCTATAATAAAAAGATAGCATAAAAGAACTTGTAAATTATTTTTTACCATCATTGTTGATATACATATATACATATTTTGCAGGGCGGCAAACGCAAAGTAATCAAGCGAATATTCACAATGACTTTTGAGTGCTTTGCCAAGACGCATAAAGTGGATCCAGTTCTTATCATGATGTACAATCCTGATTTTGCTGATGTAGGCAACATAACAGAACGACTGGTGGAGCAAAGATATTCACATGCTATGCGTGCGACAGATCAAAATGATTACGACTGGCGTTCCTGCCTATTAGAAATTCTTTATACATATGGTGTGCCCATTTGTTTTACATCGCCCACGAAGATGCAGTCACGGTCAGATTCTATGTGCATTAATATCCTAGCTAAAAGGAACAAAATATCAGTTAAACGCATATACAATTGTTTGGAAAATCCATATCGTGAAATATTACCAATACTTAATCCGTGCCCCGATGAAAACGAAAAAATTATCTATGCTAATAACTTTTTAGAGGTTATTTTTACAAGCATAAATTGCTAAGTAAATATATATATATATATATATATATATATATATATATAAAGCTACATACACTTACATATATTATGTATATATATATATCTTATATAGTAATAATAATTTACGAACTTATAAATAAAAAAAATTTCAATACGTTCGTCTCATATTAATTTGTAGTTGATTTTATTGCAAAAATTACTATTTTCAACACGGATATAAGATTCATCGTTGAGAACAACATCAAACTTATATGAATGCATGTATATATATCTCAAGAAATATGTATCACAAGGATTCCATTAGCTTTCAAATGGACTAATAAGAAAATTATTTAGAAATTGAAAATTATAAAAGTAATTGACATTAAAAAAATATTTATTCCACAACAACATCCTTAGTAACACGGCCTACCCAATAAACAAAGCCAGTTTGCACGACAGTGGCCATGAACTTCACATTTCCCTTGTAATTTGCTGGTGGAATCCAGTCAAATGTAATACCACTTAATGGACTACCTTTAACAGCCTTTAAATGAGTAAGTGTATCCTGTAGTATTTAAATTTTATTATTAGATTTAAAATCAGTATAAATATTCAGTGCTAATATACCTGTGCCCCTGAGCAATCTACAGTCTGCGAGTGTTGCGTGTCTACAACCTTAAATTGTCCCACAACCCGATTCTGACCATCGCGCGCTTGAATCATGAAGCCCAAAAATTCATCTCCGCCTAAGCTGAGTGTTAGTTTTTGGTTACCCTTGATGTGCGCGGGGCCAGAGAAGCTATATGGTGGTATTTTAGTTTGCAACTCTGCTCCATGTTGTGGGGTCAGATCGCCGCAGGCAGCTTTTGGAGCACCGTCAGAGTAAGCGCGGGCACTCACAACCAAACAAGCGAAGAAAATCAAAAACGGTCGCAACATTGTATCTAAAAAGAGTTTATAATAATATTTAATATTTAAATTTTGAGAAAACTTGGTCAGTATATGTGTTAAATAAAATACAGAACTGGTTTTTACCATACAAGATATGAAAACCCGTTTTTAGTTTTTTTTTATTACATTAAACTAAAACTATTATCTTTGAATAAAATCGATTCATATAATTTCCTGAGAAAAATAAATCTTAGACAGAAGGGAAGTTTGATCACCTCAAGTTCAAGGCATCAAGGTCTTTTAATTAATTCCTTTGAAACACGTAATTTGTTCGTTCACACAGTGCATTAGTGAAGTCTCCAATGACATTGGGAATAAGTTAAGGTCTATGAAACATGCAATGCAATATAAAGACAGTTTTTTCCGCTACATTCCCATATATATATAAATATATATATATATATATATATAAATATATATAAATATATATAAATATATATATTTATATATATATATATATATATATAAATTTATATATATACATTTATTTCTTGCTATATGCTAAAGTTCAAACAATGGGTAACTTTGTGTCGACAATTGAAGCTTTTTGAGATCTAGTCTCTTTCAATATTATGTGCATTTATGAAACCGGTTCCATTATTTATATAAATAAAATATTAGGAGATTGGCGTATTTCTGTTAATTTGCTAGTTTAAAACTCAATTATAATAGTTTTGTAATAGTTGAAAAACCACGCAGTTGTTAAACTGCCATTTATTGAATGATGAAACACGATTTGCACATTGACTATAAATTATGCAAATGTTTTTAGTTAACTTTTTTTTTGTTGTCACGCCATAACATAAGAAAAACTTAATTTAAAAAAAAAATTAAATATAATATAAATGTTTAATTTACAAATTAATTCGAAATCTTAATCTAAAATCTTAATTAATATTATTAAATTATTTTGTCTACAGCACTTCACTTATTCAAATATGTTTTGTTTTACTTACCACTTAAGGATTAATCTGCACAGCACGAAACTGAAACTTGAAGTGAGCTAAAGAATCTACACAGGTCGCTATTTATACTAGAGAAACTCAACCATCAAAACTCCAGTATAGCTTATTTGGAAACAACCGCACACTGACTGGCCTTAGCAAAGCTTTAGTTGAACGTTAAACAAAGTAAGCTGTAAAAATACAAAAATGCAAGCTTAAAGCTCAAGAACTGATGATGCAGTATTTAACTAAGAATAATTCCAATATGAATTGATGAATGAATATCGTAAAAATGTTAATGTCGTGCATGCCCGACTTCTGTATTGACATAGACACATATTTAATCCTGGGGAAGTACCATTCAAAAAATTACTTAAGCAAGTTTTTATTTTCATAGTTCCGATTATTAAAAATAAATAACATTGTATAGCAACCCCACACGACACCGGTTTACCCTATACCCTGTCTGGCGCCATATATTCGCATATACGTACACGCCGTATGCAGAACAAATTAATTTCATCTTATGGTTACCTTCAGCTTAATGAAGCCTAATTTAAATTGTGTTACTCAATTATCAACCATAGGGTTGTTTGTTATCGGGAAAACTTTCTGACATTTTGTAAATTTTGACATTTATACATATGTATGTGTAATCCTAGTTCCCTAAGTCAGCAGAGTTAATTTTCTGTTTTTTTCTAATAAAATTTGTTTGCTTTGAAATCAGTAGTAAATTACGCACATTAGGATAATTAATTTAAAGTAAAAATCAAATTTATGTTTGTTATATTTTTTAAATAATTAACTGTTAATTAAGTAATAAATAACAATTTTCTAGACTCCTTCCTTTTGAACCTAAAGTACTCACAAGTTTACTGGTAACTAAAATAAAAATAAATTTATTTATAACATGGGAGCAGAACAGTCGGCATTGTTGGTCTGTACACAAACAGGAAAACCGGAGGCACCCCTGAAGCTGCAAAATGCTGAACAGTTTTTTCAATTGTATTTTGAAAAAATGAAAGAACCTCGCACAGGACCCGTAACAGAAGCGCTGCTACATCTAATTATGAATGATCCTGGACACATTTTAGGTATGCTTATACGCAAATATTGGATAGTTAATTATTCACGTTGACGTTATACAAAAGAGACTATATAAACATGATTATTTGAATATGAAGTAAAAAAAGGAATTAATGACAGGGGTACGAAAAATGCGGACAGAAGTGAAGATTCTGCCTTTTTCGGAATTGATCTAAGTATTGATTCCAATTTCATAAAATTTATTTAGCATAATGCAGGTAGTGATTTTGAGGTGATTCTTTTTCTGCTTGTTGAACTGCAACCCATCGAGATACTAAATATACACAAAGTAGACGATTAAAACGATTAATAACGCAGTCATATAAATATTTATTAATTTAATACAAATTGAATAATTTTTATACGTGACATTTGAACATATGTATTTCTACTTAAAATTAACTTTCTTCAGCTTAAGCGATTTTATAGGTCTCACAATGCCTCTCCGTTCATCTTGATGTTTTTTTTGCTGCGCTTGGCGTTTTATTGCCAAGTGCTTTGATTTGTTTCTATTTATCTCAAATGTCATCTGAAGATTGCCTAGTGATCGCCCCACATTGAGAACTTGAGTTTCCTGGTTGGACATAATATTAATTCGCTCTTCCAGACTGACTAGCCCAACACGTCGCTGCAGCTCATTGTTTCCCCACTTTTTATCCAATGTCGTTAGCCTGAACTGTGCTTTATTCGTGGACGTCTTATCACTTTTGCCATTTACAAATGCCACTACGTTATTACTTGTTTCTTTTACTATATTCTCTTCCTGCTGCTGGTATTCTTCGTTACGCTGACGCTTTACCTGTTGGTATGCATGCTTTATTTGCATGACAAACTCTTTACTGTTCTCATCGTCCGAAGAGGCTTCGTCGCTACTGTTCGTGCGACCATCGTTTTTCTCGAAACCAAAGAGATCGTCATCATTGTCGCTATCATCCCGCATCTTTACCTCCCCCGCATGTAGCTCAACGACCCGCGCAACCTCAACGCGTTGCTTTAACTCCTTAGTCTTGGACTTATCCAAACGATTGAGTACTGGTGCCAGCAAACGATACTCCTCAGCCTCCTTGTTTATAGCAAAGTCGCTGTTTTCAAATATTGCCTTGAATCGTGAATCCTGCAGCAAGCTGGGTATATTACGGTGCTTTGTGCAATTAGGAGTCGCTTGTTCTTCCATAACCTTAACTGCTAGCTCTTTGTTCACCTTTGGCAACTTATACTCTATTTGTAATCGCGATTTGCGGTCATTCTCAATCTGTTGCCGAACTTTCTCCTTGCGGAATCGATCAAAGGCAAACGGCTCTGCAACAGCTTTTGCTTTATTATACAGTCGCACGTCCATAAAATAACTGTAAAGAATTAAGTGTTAATTTAACATAAGTTGAAAATGTTTTCGTTGTGTAAAAGATATATACGTAACAAGGATTTAAATCGATATTTATAATACCAACAACCATGACTATGGAATACAATTATATTGTCAAATACGCAAACGTATTTAAATATGCAACACTTATGTACATGTATAAGTTGCTGCATCTGCTTTCATGAAAAATTTCAGATCTTTATATTTGTACAGTTCAGAAAAAAATTCAATAAAAATTTAACAAAGTGCAGGATGCAAAATAAACTGCTGTGAGCACAGTGATTAGTTAAATATACTATACTCAAGAACAAGTGTTATATTTCTACTTCGAACAGACAGACATTAGATCGTAATATTAATAAAAAAGAAAACTAAGCTAAAAGAGCTTTCGGTGTGTTACAATTTTCTTGAAAAATAACCATCCTTTAGCAAGGGTATAAAACATTCAACTCACCCATGCATATAGCCCTTAATTAAATTGGTGCCAATGAGATGCTCTAAGCCTAGGTCGTCGAGTTCCTTTTTGGTGATAAACTGATAATCATCGTACACATTTTCTACCACCTCCGACTCAATTTCCTCAGTGAAATTGTCAAGGAATGAGCACCAGCGCGGTGCTGGACCCATGGCAGGCACGTAATATGTTAACATTTTACAATCCTCTTGCGCCAAAAAGAACATCCCTGTTTCGGGTATGGTGCAAAAGTCATTAAAGGCAGTGGCGGACTCCACATACCCTATTTGCTTGCCTGTTTGTTCTTCCCACAATTTTAGCGTTGCTTCGTCTAAGCTATACACAGTATTTTGCTGCGAATTAAAAGCTAATCGTTTGATAGGAAGTTTGTTCATATGATTTTTAATTAGTAGTGGTTGTCTTGCGCGTATATCATATAGAAGCACATGACCTGAAGCAGTCCCAACGCCCATATTCAGTCCATCGCGGAATTTGACCGCTGTTACTGATGGAAACTTATTAACATCCGGCAGTTTGATGGCCACATCTAAAGTGGCGCAACATTGGTTAATACGTGGATCCCAAGCCTCAACTGTGCCCTCATTTGTGCCCACTAACAGTAATTGATGCTCAGGATTTACTTCGCAAGCATTTAGGCAACTTGACCCTGTCTCAAACGGATGCAGAAATTGACCACGCTCTAGATTTAATCGGTATATATCCTGTAAATGCGATTGTAAAATTTAGTCATATATGAAACTATGATAATGCACAATTGTTGCTTACTCTGCCAACGCCTACAATAAACATATCACAACTTGGATTATGATACTTCATATCGCGGCCAAAGCGTGGAATGCGTAGTCTGTAGTGTCGCCCATGTGCCGCGTGTATTTCTACATAACGATCGCATTGAAGAAATACCATTTTACTGTAGTCATCACTAATAATTTCGAATGTTGTCACCTCGGCATCAAAACAACGCTCAAATTTGATGGACAAATTGGCAGCTTCAAAACATTTCACCCGAGGTTTGTAAGTTCCCGTTGCTAGTATAAATTGCCGATCCGGGCTCATACGTATACTCGTACATACGCCGGGCATATCAAAGTCCTGTATAAGTTCGATTTGTCTGCGCGAATCTACCTTCTTTATTAGCTGTGAGCGCTTACGGCGATCGGTAAGCCACTAAAAACGACAAAAATTTATTTATTTCTGTACTGATTACCACTAAGATACTTACATCTGGCACCGATTTGCCAGCGCTCAAATTGTAGATTTTTACGTCGTTTATTTCATTGACAAACATTATAACATTAATACAAGATACGCAGCACGTGCGGTATATCAGTGCTCAACAGCAAAATAATTTGCAGATACAACAATTAACATTAGTGCACTTCACAACACTTCACAGCACTACAAACTATTCAACCACTAACCAATAACATATAGATGTCCCATCCCATACTAAAATTATACATTACTCATATACATGCACCAGTTATGCTTATTCATTAAGAGTGTAAGTGGCTTATGCCGCACGGCTTGGAAACAGTCGAGACGCAGGTTTATTTATGCTTTATCATACTGTTAGTATACCCTACTAATTTCAATATTATTTTTTTTGCATAGTTGGCTAGATTTAGTATATAAAATAATAATATTGTACGCATATTAAATTAGGATTGAATATGTTTAATAAATCTTAATATGTTGTGAATTAAAAAATAATAAATTATACAACTAATCTATATATATAAAATTCTCGTGTCACAGTTTTCGGACTCGTACTCCGAAACGACTTGACCGATTCTCATGAAATTTTGTAAGCGGAATTTTCATTCCCCTAAATGTTAGCGGTAGTCCATTCCTAAATTATATTGCCTACATTTTAGATTTATGACAAATATTTTCATGATTTATTCATTTTCATAATATAATAATTGGTAATTGATAGTAAAAAAATAAAAATAATTATTTAATTTATTTATCTTAATATATATATTTCTTGTGTGCGTGTGTATGTAACTGAACTCCTCCTAAACGACTGGATCGATTTTGATGAAATTTTTTGTGTGTGTTCGTGGAGATTCGAGAATGGTTTAGATTTACAATTTGGTATACTGGAAAATGTTTTTTCAATTAATTTCTTATTTATAAGGAGTTGTTGATTTTGGAATGTATATGCATATGTATATGTACATGTATTTAAAGCGCAGCCAGCTTCATGTGGCGCGTATTTATAAATGGTCATCGACCAGCCACCACAACGTTTACATATTTAATATAGTTTGTTGTTATTTCCTTGGAGCCTGTATATTGCTCACCGAACAATTGTCAATTTTTATTGAAATTTTCTTTAGAAAAATATTTGCAGTTAATTGCTTTTTTAATGTACTGAATTCAAGAAGTGGGCCATATATTTGCGTTAAGTTGGTATCGACCAGCCGCCACAACAACGATTGTGTTATGTTATGTTAGGTCGGCTGTTAATTCTTAACAGCGAAGAACTTATTGTTGTGCTTTAACCCCCATAACTTAAGTTTTCCGCAAGAGCTTAGCGAATATTAATTTCAATGTTTTTTTACCCAACTTGAGTAAACAAAAAATTGAAGTGAACTTATAAATAATAAAGACTAAAAATATTATGCTAATTTGGATTTTAGTGACTGCTTGAATTTTGACAAAATCGTCTAGCAAACCCGAGTATTTATAACAGAACTTTCAAATTGCGCGGCAACTTTAACGAGCTGAGCGCAATGAAGTCAGAATATTACAGTAATAACAGAAAAATAGACAGAGTTAAGGTAAAGAGAAAAACAGGAGAACTAGAGAGAGAGAGGGAGAAGGAGAGAGAGAGAAAAGGAGAGAGAGAGAGAGAGAGGGAGAAGGAGAGAGAGAAAGGGAGAAGGAGAGAGAGGGAGAAGGAGAGAGAGAGGGAGAAGGAGAGAGAGAGAGAGGGGGAGAAGGAGAGAGAGAGGAAGAAGGAGAGAGAGAGAGAGAGGGAGAAGGAGAGAGAGAGAGGAAGAAGGAGAGAGGGAGAAGGAGAGAGAGGGAGAAGGAGAGAGAGAGAGAGAGAGAGTAGGTATAAGGCTATATTGGGAAAAGGGGGGACTGAAGCTAAGTTAAATTAAGACTTGACAAGTACACCGTGCAGGTGTCAGAAATGCTGTGACAACTACTTTGACATATTTAACTGTGAATCAGCGAGATCTAACGTGAAATAAGCTAAACACAAACAGCCGCAGCAGCGCGCGGCGGGTTTACTAGTTTATATTATATTTATATATAAATATATTTATTTATTTAATTTTAAAAATAACTTTATTATGTTATATTGTTTCATATTGATGTACAATAACATTTTTCCATAATAAAATCAAATCACATTTAATTGATAGTAGGTGAAGGGTATGTTGTGCGAGCATTTGCAGGCTCACATTCTGCATACGCTCATCACACAATTTATTCTGCACATGCATGTATGTGTACATGGCCGAATTTTTAGACATACATTCCACATACATACACGTACACATATAAGACGCATGGGCATTCATGGGTAAAAAGTAGTTGATGCGCGATGCGCTATGGTCAGCAGTCGAAGTGCGACTGCGGTCAATTTTAAATGTGCACACGAGTGCACACGAACCCACAGATCCCACCGACAAAACCCGAATGGGACCTGTCGCCTAAGAAATGGCCTAAGACACATTTTAGTGTAGGATAGGATATCTAGCTGAATAACGAATTGGTGGTGATACTAAATCGGAATTCCCAAAATAATTTATAAATATTTTTTTTTCAAGTAGCGTGTATTATATATGATGACCGAGATTTTTTAAGGCGTTACGTTTTAACTGAAAACAACCATGTTTCATTTATTAAAGTTTTAAAAGATTCCATATGATATTCATTCATGGAACAACTATTTGAATCGCAATGACTTAAAACTAGATATGGGAATTAAAGGCGGTTCACGATAAAGTTGTTAACTCGATGAGTAGCTCACGGGGCTTAAAGTATACGAAATTACAGATGAATCCGCCCGTACTTCACTTTTGCGCGAGAGTGGATATTAGTTGTTTTTATTTATTTTTAATCTACAACTTTGTAGCCATAATGTGGTTGCAAGTTTTCATTTTCGGAATTTTGACTTCTCTTCTTTAAAAGAACTAGAATAGTTCTTCTACCAGCTATAAGTGCAAAGTTAACCCTCGGTCCTAGTACCGATTTGCAATCGTTTTCTCGAGGATAAACGCCTGTAATGCTAATTTATATTAATGTTTAAATATTTACTTTCAAAAAAAGCGTTTGAAAGCGACTCGCAATCAAATTGTATTTGTAATTTAAAAATTGTACCATGAAACAGATAAACTTAACATGGTTGTATCAACACAGCTCACAGTTGATATTGTTGGATTCGTTCAATGAACAATGAGTTAAATAGTCTCAAAATAATTGGTTGCTAGTTTCAATGTGTATAATGGTTTAAAACTGGCGAGCCGCTTATTTTAAGCCATTTCCACACGCTATTGATATGATTTATTGTGAATCAAAAAGTTGTAATCTAAACTTAAAGTTTGTCAATTTAAATATAAATAATAATTAATAATGGAGAAATGCAAGAGGACACGGCCCAGGAGCTCCCTCCTTTTGCCTGTATGAACTAGTTCACTTGAGTATCGATATTCACCCCTGCCTCTATTAGGGAACCCGATAAAATAGAATTTTTTGTAAAACTTGTATAACCAAAGTTGAAATTAATTTAGAATGAGGTAAAAGAACGTTACTGTAACTTGGCTTTGCTTGAATTTTGTCAAAATAGTCGAACAAATCCCGTAATTTTGTTAACTCCACTTTTAAATCTTGATTGCATGGTAAATTGTTATCTATAAAAATCAAAGCAGTTCTGTGATTGCTAGCTCAGCCAAATTAAGTTCATGACAGGGTAGTGTTACTCGATTTTAAATATGAGTTTTACAATGGGTTGGTGTTAGATACTATCGAGACGATCTACCTAGCTATCGCTAAAAAAGCAACACTGCGCAGCTACTGCAACAACAACTACTAGTTAAATTTGCAAACAAGAAAACGCAAAAGAAATTTGCTGCATGCTGCAACTAGTTTTCATCTTTAAATTTGATATATATTTGTGTGTGTATTTTTGAAATATTATCATATCCTCCCTTACTATACCTGTGCCGTATTGCGAATAATTGTACTTTTATTCACTGTGCGAGTTTGAGTATATAAACAAAATACTAACGATATACACACAATCACGATATACACATACACCCTCAACACTGTACTTATTATTGCCGCCCTTCATTCCTGTTCCCTACTTGAACACAAATATTTAAAACGGTGAGTAATTGTCTGTTCTAAGCCAAGTACAAGTATATATAATATAAAAATATTTGCTGTCTAATAATTGTAGGGCAAGTTATGTTACCTATAAAAGCGGTGGTTAGATCCTCGTTAGTTTTACTTATTGCATTAACTATGAAACTCATTGGTGTGCACAGCTGACTTAACTTCATATATATATATAGATGCGATTTACTAAACTCTACACCACCGCCGTTGAATCAATTGTTGCATTATTGACTGATAAGCAGAAAACCTATCTACATATAAATTATAATATATATTGAAAAGTTTATTATTGTCTATGGAAGGGAATTTGTACACACTAAAAAATTTTTTTATTAATCAATAATTTTTATAATATGTTTAACAGTGTGCATTCGATCATTGTATTTTTAAATATTGGCAGCATTAAAACAAAACCATATTTAAGGACCGGTTAATATGTTGCACATTATAATATGGAAAGAATTATTCACATTGTTCAGTGTTATTTCTTTTCAAATCTTGAATATTATTTAATAATATTCAAAAAAGATCATTTATTTAAAGAATTGTAAAATACATTGAAATTTTTAATACAAAACAAATAACAAAATAAACTATATAATATAAGTAATAGTGTAACCAGGATTACAGATCTTTAGATATATGTATGTATGTTTTTTAAGGACTTATATTATATTTAATTATACAATTATACACACACAATAAGTGAAAAAGTGAAACAGCTCATATTGCGGGATTACTACTGTCTTTAAAAAAAGATTCGGTTTTAGTTTTATAATCAATTGGGATGTCTGTGTATTGTTTTATTGAGTTAATTTTTGTGTTAACAGCTGTTAAAGCATAAGCACAAACTCCATAATTGAGGGCAACGCAACAACCCTCTCTGGCGTCGTGCCACATAATAAATTTAGCACCAAACGTCGTTGAAACAAATTAATGCAGCGTTATAATTGCTGATAAGCAAGTTTCGCTTATTAAAATGAATACTTTTATATACAAACACTTATATACGTTTGCACACAAATATTATTCACTAGCTTTTTGAAGATCGGCTAGGGCAACAAAATGGATATTAAATTACATGAAATGCGTAATTTTGCGAACAAGCTATACGAACGCATCGACTATCTCATAGAAAAATGTGCGATTGATCGAAAGACGGTTAATTTAAGTTTGAAAATAAATCATTTTCTAATTTTCATGTTGTTAACAGATCCAAATATGACTGCAGCACCATATAACTACAACTATATTTTTAAGTACATTATTATCGGTGACATGGGTGTCGGAAAATCTTGCCTTTTGCATCAATTTACTGAGAAAAAATGTGAGTATTTAATGTACTATATGCATTTGTACAAGTGTATTCGATTATTTAAAAACGTTGAAAGTCATGGCTAACTGCCCTCACACAATTGGAGTGGAGTTTGGTACACGTATTATTGAGGTCGATGATAAAAAAATTAAGCTTCAAATTTGGGATACGGCTGGGCAGGAACGTTTTCGTGCCGTGACACGTTCTTATTATCGTGGTGCTGCAGGAGCGTTAATGGTTTACGATATAACCAGGCGGTAAGATATTAAAATTAGAACATCATTACTCTGTAATTTATATAATCAATCTTTGCAGTTCAACATATAATCATTTGAGCAGCTGGCTTACGGATACACGCAATCTCACAAATCCCAGTACAGTAATATTTCTGATAGGCAATAAATCAGATTTAGAGAGTACACGTGAAGTTACCTACGAGGAAGCCAAAGAGTTTGCGGATGAGAATGGACTCATGTTTTTGGAAGCCAGCGCAATGACGTTAGTATGAAAAAATATTTTGTGTAATTGAAATTTACTTGTAATTTCTTAAATCAGTGGGCAAAATGTTGAAGAGGCCTTTCTTGAAACTGCACGCAAAATCTATCAGAATATACAGGAGGGTCGATTGGACTTAAATGCGTCCGAATCAGGAGTTCAGCACCGACCCTCGCAACCCATGCGACCATCTCTTAGCAGCGAGGCAACACATGCCAAGGATCAGTGTTCATGTTAAATTTAATAATATACACGCATAGATATGCAAATCTAAATTTTATTTTTAGCTTAACTCACAATCATATTGATTTCTTATCTATTATAGTAAACACAACAATGAATATTCAATGTTACAAAACAAGGCAAAACAGTTGAACTATATAGTTAAATGATTCGATTAAGTAGGAGACCGTGTAAACCAGGGTGTACAGAGACCAGGTAACGACATGACGGCTGTTCATTTACATCACTGCTTACCGAAGTAAGATAGAGGTCAACAAAGGAAAAAATTTTAGTGTGCCTTCGATAAAGTGTGACGTAGCCAGGTCCCTGCAAACCGTGGTGTAAGCAACACCCAAATTACATGATAGATAATCATATGATAAGCGACAGTTTGATTTCCCGTTAATATAAAGATAGAAATTAAATATCTATTTTATATTGTTGCATTAATAATTGCAATCCCTCTAAAATCTTGTTTTGATATTTAAAAGAAAATGGAAGATATCAAATGATATTTCTTTTTAAGTCTATTTTTTCCATCAATTATTATCAATCTATGTATATATTATAAAATTAACTTATACTCCTATACTTATTTTGTTGGTTGTTATGATTTGTAAACGTGCAAACAATGTTGAATGAATTTTAATGACATATTTAATTCATTATAATATAGGTAATATAAAAATATTGATAAAATGCTAGTTGATGTAATTTTTATTTTATAATTTAGAAAACAGCAAATGCCGCACTCTCTTTACTTACGATTAGAACGTCGGATCAACAGTGTGGAGGAGTTCTCTTCCCTTCTTTTAGAACTACTCTAGATCTATTCTACCAGCTGCGTGAGCCAAAAGTTAGCAACGACTTGACCCGATGCTAATAAGTCCACTAGAAATCTTGTTGGAACTCTTTAACAGAGCCTACCTTGGTCATATGCCTATTGGTGGCAATAAAAATAGCCCTAAGCGTTTTCAACTGTTTGGTATAGGACGTCCTATTCCAATGTCATCGGCAGTGGTAGAAGTATAGCGATTCAGTAATAAGACAACATAAATGACTTCGCGTGCTTCAAGGGGATTATACCAAGATGGCGAGTCAGTATCCTGCATGTTATCAAGAAAGTGTGTACGTGGTATTTAACTATCAGCAGATAATGTTAATGACATTGTGAAGTTAAGACAATAACTTAATTTCTTTCGAATCTTTTTCCGAAATCATAGAGATGAGCTCATTGTCATAAAATAGTTTACTATAGACATACATAATCGAGGGTACAGCCCGATAATTGTACAGCACTTTTGCATTATAGCCAGAGCTGTTGGAATAACGCTGGATATGATCTCATGTATGCATTGTAAATTGTATAAGAGTTTAGCATTTGCTTCTTTTTGTTTTTGTCATTTTTTTGAAATTTATTGGTACTGCAATATTATTCGTAATAAAAAATTTCTTAGACGCATCGATTGGTACGTCTATACTTTTAATGCATATAACTCAATATGCGTGATTAATTCAGAAAATGTTGCATTTACTTAGGTCTTTTATGGAGAAATGCACGAGCCATGCCTCCCGGAACTAGCTCCCTTTAATAGTGAACTAGTGCATGTTGAGCGCACAATTTAAATAATTACTTGTTATACTTAATAATACCATAGACAAAGTAAGTAACAAGACCTTCCAACTCATACAGCGTTTTTTGAACGCTCAAAATCTTTGACATCAGTCCCACCAGAACTTTGTGTGGACTTTTTGCGTTATATATAGATTTACTATATAATAACATCATATTATATTCCTTGGTAAAAGGTATTTTATGCGTGCAGATAAAAAACTGACAAGCAAAACATTTTTGTTGGGCTCCGATCGCTCAGCTCAGCAGCAAAAATTTCCAGCACACAGGCATTTATATAATAAATATTCTAACATATGCATCTGGAATGCGATTGGCTCGTAACCATTTGCGTGCTAAAAGAAATTCCATACACGTTACGACGTATTGCTTACCCTGGGAAGCTTCAAAATATACATATGTATGTATATTTAAAATTTAAGACACAGATAATTAATATTGTATACATTTTAAATTATTTCCATATTAATGGAATTGTTATTAATTTTAAATGTACGTTTTATAAATATGACGCCACAAGTCCAAAGAAAAGCAACATTTTCTAAATTTGGCAGCGTATTGTACAAAATCAGAGATATTGGAATCAAATATAATTCATTTGATGTATTTGGCAATTTTCTGTAATTTGCGAGTACACTTGTCCCAATACTCTAAATATAACACGTACAGCAGTAGCAACATTTATACAATTGTTATTATTATAAATATACATTTTATAATGGGTAAATCAAGATCATATCTATGGTCATATTTGAAGGTGCACAATATGCATATACATAAGCGCTCATATTTATTCTGCACTGGCATATATACATATGTATGTATGTAAAATGTCCAATTTTCAAACACACATTACACAGGTCCATCCAAAGTGCTGGTATCCCAAAAGATTTTGAAAGTGCAAAAACGTTGTATGAGTTAGAACGTTTTGATTATTATTAGTAGTAGTTTTTGATAATACTTGATAGTAGTTTAAAACTTGTAAATTGCGGTTATTTTTCGACACAACTCTACATTCTCTACAAATGCAATACTTCTATCGATAGACGAGCTATCGATATCCACAAAGGTATTTAAATAATTGAATTTAATTAAGCCAGCACAGAAAATTGAGACACGGCAGTAATTCCGGTTTCTGTAATCATGTCTTGAAATTTGATGTATTCGTTAAGCACGAAGACGAATATTACGTATTTATATCCACGTATGATGCACATTAAGCGTCTCTTATGCAAATCGTGCACCTCCAGCTTCGTGCTCGTTGCAGGTGTTTGGACACTGGCTCTATTAGTCTACATTCATAGGCTGCGTGGTTCCATTTTGGCAACTGGTTGGCATGTTGACGCTAATGCGTTGCAAAAACCAGTCTTAAACTACAAAACACAGGTAAAAGTTGGCTGCTTGCCCCAGAACTCGACATACTCATCATTGTCTGCAGGAGAAGTAATAGAGGCGGACCAGGAACAGTTTGAGTTGTTGGGTGTGGTGCGCAATAAGCAGGACAAGTACATTCGAGACATTGGTTACAAGCATCATGCGTTCAATGCACTGGTGTCCAATAACATTGGCCTGTTTCGGGATATACCTGATACACGACACAAAGTGTGTACTCGCGAGAATCCTAAAAACGCAGATTTGCCACAGGCCTCAGTTATAATGTGTTTTTATAATGAACATAAAACGACACTTATGCGATCAATAAAATCAGTACTGGAACGCACCTCAGGCAATCTGCTGAAGGAGATTATATTGGTGGATGACAACAGCGATTTGCCGGAGCTGGAATTTCACTTGCTGGCTGATTTGCATGCTCGCCTTAAGTACGACAAGCTCCGTTATGTGCGTAATAAACAACGTCAAGGTCTCATACGCTCTCGGGTAATTGGCGCACGTGATGCAAGTGGTGAGGTTCTGGTATTTCTTGACTCGCACATTGAAGTAAATCGTCAGTGGTTGGAACCGCTGCTGTACCTGGTCAAGACTGAGAACGCAACGTTAGCAGTGCCTGTGATTGATCTAATAAATGCAGATACATTTGAATATACGCCCAGTCCTCTGGTGCGCGGCGGCTTTAATTGGGGCCTGCATTTTCGATGGGAAAACTTGCCTGAGGGTACACTCAAGATTCCGGAAGATTTTGAAGGACCCTTTCGTTCACCCACAATGGCGGGAGGTCTGTTTGCTGTAAACCGTTTGTATTTTCAGCATATTGGTGAGTACGACATGGCCATGGACATTTGGGGTGGCGAAAATATTGAGATATCGTTTCGTGTATGGCAATGTGGAGGCGCCATCAAAATTGTGCCATGCTCACGTGTTGGCCATATATTTCGTAAACGCCGTCCCTACATGGCACCCGATGGCACCAACACAATGCTTAAAAACTCGATGCGTTTAGCGCACGTCTGGATGGACAAATATAAAGACTACTATCTAAAACATGAGAAGGTGCCAAAAAACTTCGATTTCGGCGATATAAGTTCCCGTTTAGAGTTGCGCAAACGTTTGCAGTGTCAGGACTTTGCTTGGTATCTTAAGCATGTCTATCCTGAGCTTCGCGTGCCCGGAGAAGAGAATAAGAAAGTAGCATCGGCTCCAATTTTCCAACCATGGCATTCACGAAAACGCAACTATGTCGACACATTTCAGTTACAGCTGTCTGGTACTCTGTTGTGCGCCGCAGTGGTTGCGCCCAAGGTAAAAGGCTTCTGGAATAAAGGGAGCACATTGACTCTACAGCACTGTCGCACAGGTGCACCAAACCAGATGTGGTATGAGACTGATAAGTCGGAGATTATATTAGACAAGCTTCTGTGCCTTGAAGCTGCTGCAGATATTTTGGTGGTTATTAACAAATGCCATGAGATGTTGGGCGATCAACAGTGGCGCCACACACGTAACTTAAATAGTCCAGTTTACAACATGGCCAAGGGCACTTGTCTACGTGCTGTAGCACCGGAAGTAAATGCCAGCATCAAGTTGGACTTATGCTCTAAAGCCAGCGGTGTTGGTGGCGCGTGGGATATTGTGTCATTGAAAAAGGATAATCACATGAAACAGTAGCCAACACCAGATAAACGTATATGATGATATACTGATGTTTTTTACACAACTAATAAAATATATTATTAAAATTTGCAGTTACATTCATTGCACATTTAAATATTTATATCTATCAGTGACTGAATTTATTGATTTTATTAGATTAAACTAAATTAGAGAGCTATATTTATATTTCGCTCAATGTCCTACTGGATACCTTCCTCCCAACACAGTTATAATAAAAAAAATTTAATTTCGAAAGAACAGATTAGCCTAGTAAAGTTGTGGATAGCTTAACTTATATGTTGGAAACCGAAGAGAAATTATACCCTAGCAAAAGGATCTAAAAAGAATCTTAGGCTTGGTCCGTTGGTTCACTTGTTTTTTTTTTTTGCAAACATTTTCAAATACACACTTCCTTCTGTTACAAGCAGCAAGATCAGCCGAATCTTACAACGAAAGATTCCATCAATTGTGTGAAAAGTAATAATAATGTTGTCTTTTCATCAGGGGTTTCTATTTTGAAGTGCATTATAGCCAATTTTGAGATGTACATGATTTATATATTTTGTGTAATCTACACTGCGTATTTAATGAAAGACATAGGCTGTGGAATTTTTTGTATTATTTTTTAGTCCGTCTTGCATAATTATAGCATAGTTAATAATTAATTCAGTCAGTACTCGAATTTTGTTGCAGTTGTCCATCCAGTTCCTGCTTATGATGATATTTTCTTTGAATCTATTAAAATTACAGTTGTCTTAATATGTTTACCACATCCAAATATTCCTGGGGTTTAACATCCTTCATTGCTGATCTATTTCAAAATATAAAGTCAAGACTCACGATTTCCTCTGCGACAAGGTTATTTCACGTGCCCGACCGTTATATCCCGTGACGTCACATGCTGAGTAAGACAATGCAAATACAAAACATTTTCTGAGTTTGGCAGCGTATTATACAAATGTAACAGAGATATTCGATTCAAATATATATCATGCGTTTGACAGTTTTCTTTATTTGCGGGTACACTTGTTCTAATACTCTAAGTAATACAGCAACAGGAACAGCAAATTTAAAACAATTTCGTCTTTGTCTTCTCTGCAGCAATACAAAACAACAAAGCTGCGTATATGGAGTTTAGCGATCAAAGAGTTCCGAAAAGTTTCTCACATTGTGGCATTACCTGGTCGCTCTCTTAATAGTGCGTCAGCCGTCGAAGTGCAACAGCGAGCAATTCGCGGTGTATCCATTGACAGCTACATTTGATAAAACCCAAATGCTAAAATTCCACACGAAGTTTCTAGTGGACCTGCCGCTGTCGATAGCTTGGTGTCAAAAACTCAGTACTGGGTGCCACGTCTAATTGTATTTATCGTCAATGATATTTTATAAAAATGAGATTCCAAATGATTATGATTTCAAATAGTGTTTGTCTAATTATATTAACATTCGAATGCAGTATTATCAATTATATTTACTCAATATTTTAAATAGTGTGTAAGTAAAATTATAAAAATGTATTAAACACTAATTATAATGTTTCTTGTGAGGGATTACTGCAAAATATAGGAATATTTTTATATAATTATTAAAAAGTTTGTGTGACAGAGATTTGCATTTGAAATAATAATATTTAAAGTGAATAGACTGTGTCATTCTTCATAGAACTAAAAGTATCATCTTATCATAATAGAACTCTTAGGCAGCTGTTTAATGAATGTCGTTACCCAACACTAAGTTATAATTTGCGTCGGTCTTGTAAAGTGGCGCGTAAATTGGCAATTGTTTTAAAAGAATTTTAGTAATAATATTCATTAAGGTATTCAAACGATGGATAGTAAATCAATCGTAAGCAGACAGGAACCAGTGCTTCATTTGGGTGAGCATAGAAACTTCAAATTGAAGCATTATATGCAACTCTACTTTCTCTATTTAAATTATAGATGTAAATGGCCGTCGCAACTTTATTAAATTTCATATTAAGTTAGGCGAGGTAAGTATGCATGTACAATAGAAATTAACATACGGTAACTTATGAATATTATATTCATATTATATAATGTGTTGTTATAGAAACCTAGTTCAACAGTACGCTTTTACGATCAAAATGATTGCTACACAGTGCACGGTAGCGATGACTGCGAGCAAGTGTCCAAAATTGTTTATAAATCCACAGCGTTTATACACGATCTTTTGACAGATGACAAAACTCTGCAGTATGTGGCTATGTCTAAGACTAACTTTGAACTGGCCGTGCGTGAGCTGCTGCTTGTGCGCAATCTGCGTGTTGAGGTTTACGTTAAACGTACGGATTGGCAATTAGAGTTTCGTGGCTCGCCAGGCAATCTTTTACAGTTTGAGGACATATTATTCGCTAACAAGGAGGTGCTTGTGGGTAACAGTATCATATCGCTGCAAGTTAAGGTGAATGGCAGCGCACAGAGACGCGTAGGAGTGGCTGCTGTTGAGCAAAACGATTGTACATTCAATTTACTCGAATTTGAGGATGATGATTTCTTTACGGAATTGGAGGCAACTGTTGTGCTGCTAGGTCCTAAAGAATGCCTACTTCCTGCAACTGATGGTGAATACACCGCTGTCAAAATGCTATTAGAACGAAATGGCGTTATGGTTACTGTGGCAAAAAAAAACAATTTCTCTGATAGTAATGATCTTAATCGTTTATTACGCTTTGCTAAAGGACAGCAGGAGGATGCCACTGGGTTAAAAGAGCTGCAAATGGAATTGGCTGCTGGTGCGTTACGAATTGCAATCAGATATTTAGATTTGATTAATGATGCTGGAAATATAGGGCAATATGAACTCAACCAGTTGAATCTAAAACGGTAAGCTTATATATACTTAAAAAAATAAAAGCATCAATCTTCAATCTAATTGCATGCTCCACAGCTTTGTGCATTTGGATTCTGCAGCTGTATCCGCTTTGAACATATTGCCTAAGCTGGGTGTTCATCGATCGATGCCGTCATATCGCTGGCAAAGCATTTTGGGCGTATTGGACCATTGTCGTACGCCACAAGGCCACCGACTCCTATCACAGTGGGTGAAACAGCCATTACGTAGTTGGGAAATTCTTAACGATAGGCACAACATTGTACAGTGTCTGTTGGAGTCACCCGAAACACTAAATATGCTTAGCCTTGATTATTTAAAGCGCATTCCAGATATTCTGATGCTGACTAAAAAGTTAATGCGTCGCAAAGCCACCTTGCAGGACTTATTTCGTATATACCAGGTTATCTTGCGCACTCCAAAGATGTTACATTGTTTGTTGAGTTTGGAAAATATTACTGTGCAAAGCATATTTTGTGCACCTTTTCAAAGCTTTTTGGAGGATCTAACAGGTCTGAAACAGATGGTTGAGCAAGTTTTAGACTTTGAGGCCATCGAAAAGGGAGAGTTTTTGGTTAAGGGTTCTTTTGACAGCCGCCTCTTGGAGCTTCAGCAGGCAATGACAGCTTTATATAACAAAATGGAGCGTCTAAAGAATAAATGCAGCGAGGAGCTAGGTTTAGACGGTAAAATGGTTAAGTTGGAGAATGTGGCTAAGTTGGGCTATCATTTTCGAATAACGCTTAAAGATGATTCTGTGCTACGGAAAAATAAAAATTACCGTATTGTGGATGTCGTCAAAGGTGGTGTGCGTTTTACGTCCGACAAGATGGAAGGCTATGCAAATGAGTTTTCTAGCTGCCGTACGCGGTATGAGGAACAACAGCAGTGCATTGTAGAAGAAATAATACAAGTGGCAGTAGGTTATGCAGTGTCTCTTACCTCTTTAAATAATGAGATCGCTCAGCTGGATTGCCTCGTGAGTTTCGCCTTGGCTGCTCAATGTGCTCCTACTCCTTATGTGCGCCCCAAGATGCTACCAGAGGGAACTGGACAGCTGATTCTTCAGGATGTGCGGCATCCTTGTCTTGAACATCAGGAGCATGTGAGCTTCATAGCTAACAGCGTGGCTTTTGAAAAAGGTCTGTAAAACCTACTCCTTGCCAAAACTAAGTATTTGCTATAAATATATTTCTTTATAGATAAGTGTAACATGTTCATTATAACGGGTCCAAATATGGGTGGGAAAAGTACATACATTAGATCTGTGGGCATAGCTGTTCTATTGGCACATATTGGTGCCTTTGTACCCTGCAAATTCGCCACTATAAGCATGGTAGACTCCATACTGGGACGCGTTGGTGCCAGTGATAACATTATAAAGGGTCTGAGCACTTTTATGGTAGAAATGATTGAAACTTCTGGTATTATTAGGGTAAGTAAATATTATATTTTATTTTATCGCTACTAATTATATACTACAACTAAATTATTAAACTAACCATTGTGAATAATTAAATAATTAAATTACACCATGTAGCCATTTGAAAAGTGATGAAAAGGGGGTACTATAAATGCTAAGGGGGTGTAAAAAAGCTTTCGGTCGCTTTGGATGAAACATTTTTAAAAATTTTTTTTCAACTTCCATAGACTGCCACGGATAAATCATTAGTTATTGTTGATGAACTGGGGCGTGGGACATCTACCTATGAGGGATGTGGAATAGCATGGTCTATAGCTGAGCACCTGGCAAAACAAATTAAATGTTTTACACTGTTCGCAACTCATTTTCATGAGATTACTAAACTTTCCGAGACTTTGGTGACAGTCAAAAATTGTCACATGGCAACTGTGGCCGATGCGGATAACTTTACACTACTCTATCAGGTGCGACCTGGTGTTATGGAGAAAAGCTTTGGCATACAGGTGGCACGGTTAGCTAACTTTCCGGTGCATGTGGTGCAAAATGCCCAAAAGGTGTATAATGAATTTGAGGACGAGCATGCGGGCAAGCAAAATCATGCGGATAACGTTCTACTTGAGAAGATTCAAATGGCAATAGAGCAATTATCAGCAGTCAGTAATTCACAGATCAATGTTGAGGATCTGCACCAGTTGGTTGCGCAATTTGCAAAGGATATTAAACTGCTAGACAGCGATTATTTCAAGTCGGTGTTAACAAATAATCCTAAGATAATAGAATCATAATTTTTGAAAGTTACAAATTCATATAATTAATTCAGTTTAACCCATCAATATAATAAATGAAAGAATATGTAATTTATGAATTATTCTGTCATCTATCGGGAGTCTTTTATTTTTTGTAAACATTATTGGTCTTTGTTTTCTTATTAACTGCATATTACATATTATTAAATACATATTTGTTTTCAAAGTTTACATCTGGTAGTTGTTAAACCGATTCTATTTTAATAATAAAATTGTATACGTTTATTTTAGTAATGTTTTTGAATTTACCTATGAAATTATAAAATATTTTAGTTTTTTTGTTACTTTTTTGAAATTTGGCTATTATATAATGTACATATAATTGTCATAATGCATATTATATAATTTTCTTTTGCGTATATACGTATTAAACTGTTTAAAAAGTAAAAAAATAAATATTGATTAGTACACATGTTAACAATTAATAAGTTTTTAGTTTAGTTCTTTAATTACAGTTTTTATAATTTACATATATAAGTTAACTGTTTGCGTTTCAAATATTCTGCTTCATTTTGATTTCAATAATGTTTCATTTTAAATAAATCGTTATCTCTTCGTTTGTAAATTTACTTTTTATAACACATTACATAAATTCATAGTGTCTCGAAATACGATACAAAGGCATTTAGGTTTTGGTATTTTTATTTTGATTTTGAATTTTTGCAGAATCTTGGTCAGCTAAAAACATGTAATAATAAATTGCTGAGACTTTTTATTTCAAATATGGTTTGCTTCAGCATCGTTAGTGAAATTTTCGTTTGTATGGACCTCAAGACACCCACACCATTAAATATTCTGCGAACACAGTTAAACAGTTTTTAATATTTAGAATTGTTAAGACCAATCTTTTTGGTGTTGGGTGCTTTTTTGTGCGAGTGTAAAAAAAGTTACAGCTAAATATAAAATACTATATTGCCGATAAAAATATACGGTATATATGCAAAACCATTGTATAAATTTCGAATTATCGGTAACAAGATACAAACATTGAATACAACAAATATATTTCATTCTTTATAAATTACAATATTTTAATATTTGGTTGTATAATTTAGATTTTATTTTGATTGCATACGAAAAAGCGAATCAATTTTAAAACAATTCTTTATATTCTTCGGTTGCTTAAAGGGATGAAGTATATTTAGTGTGTGGAGGTCGTATTGATCCGCAAAATTTTTATCTTGTCTATAAAATAAAAAATACAAAAATAATTATATTTTTATTAAATTTATTTTGCGGCTTGCATTTACGTCTTCACTTCAGTTACCAAGTCACATAGATTTTATTCTATGTAAATTAATAGATTAAAAAATTTTTTTTTAAAATCTTAATGTGGTGAATTTACTTTCCGGGAGAGTAAGATAATTGAAATTTAATAAAGGAAAATAAATCTTATATACAACAAACATAAACTTTTTAATGGTATATCGAAAGTATCATTTTATAAATAGTAACATTTAAAGCTTTTCGTTCAATTCTTAGAAATAGTGACATTTTTGTTGGATCGACTAAAATTATTATTATTATTATCATTATAACTTAAAAAGAAATGTATTTTAATAGTATTTTTTATATACACATGCATTTGTGTCATGAAAACTATAGGCGCATTAAGCAGCGCGTAATGTAAAATGTTAAAATTATGGTCAGCGGAATCAGTTGAAATGTCATTCCCAACTGCGAGGCATTACCGCAATAGGTAAAAAGTTCCTCCTAAATAAAGTAAAATGGATTAGTATTATTAGCGAGATTAATATAACAGAGAGAGTTAGTTTTACTCACATCCTCGTGCTCTGTATAGCATTCCTCTATGCGCCGCCGTTCGTAAAAACTCATGTTAAGTTTATAGCAGGGAAATTCATTTTCATAATTCGTTATAGGCTGTGGTTCGGTGGTTAAGCGTACGCTGCGTGATGGCATAAGTACATTGACTACCACCAGCACAAGATTCGTGTTAGGAATCTTTTTTATTAAAAATGGTCGCGTCGATTGTACCTCTATGTAGTCATTGATGTCTACTAATGCATCTGGTTGTAACGCATATAATGTTGAGCGCATGTCACAGGGTTTATAGATCGGCTCCGGTTCCGGCGTCTGAAATATGGCATCACCATCATCGCCATCGTCTTTCGGCTTAGCCGCTGATGGCGAGTTACTATCACCCACCGCTACGTACTCATCTTCAATATTGTCCAAATATTCCATAACTTTAAAAATAAAACATAATAAGCTTCAAAATAAATTTTACACTCCGTATCCATTTGTATATGGTTATAAGGGGGTAAAAAAAAAACGAAAATTATACAACAAAAGGAAAGTATTTAGCAGACATATAGAGGCTTATCCGACAAGATAAAATATATACATTTTTTTTAATACGCATGGTTGTTTATGCGATCTAACCAGGACTAACTGATCGTACATTCGTATGAACGCATATATTTCAGAGACTATAAGAGCAAGAGATGCAAAATTTGATCTGTAGTTTCCTGTATACCATATGCAGATCAAGACTTTTTCAAGTTATCACATGAGTACAGCATACTTACAGGGAGCGCCAGCCACGAACCACTGCATTTTTTGATATTGCCAAAAGAGTTGCATAACGATCCACTTCCAGGCGAGGGTTAGTACTTGCAACGGCTATTGAATAGACAAATAACCCAATAACTTTTGAATCTTACAATTATAAGTCTTAGATAGGATGATTTTAGGCCTACTCAAAATAAATTTTAAAAATATTTAAGTCTTATTGATTTTACTAATTTTATATTACGAAAAATCTATGTGTGTGTGGATGTGGGAATTTAGTTATTACTCACATGCAGTAGACTGTGTCCATCGCTTGGCGAAGTTGCCTCCACTTTACAAAGCTCCTGATAGTCATATACCTCGATGCTTTGAAAGATGCCCTTTTGTACCATGGCAGCCATAACATCGCCATGAAATTCTCCAAAGAACTTGCCCGTCGTGTTAATGTTCTGACCCACAACAATATACGCGTTGTTATCAATCACTACGCAGTCAATGTCATCATCCGTGCAGATGGGCAGACAATTATTACACTGCGTGCCATATGGTATGTTATTGTAAAAAGTGTTTGATTTATTAGATTTTCACTTACATTATCTACAGCAGTAATGTTGAAGAAACGCTCCCACATCCGCGCATGCGAAAATTGAAATCCAACGACACAGGCAGGTGCTTCCTTGCCACCATCTCGTGGAAAGATGGCGTGGGAGGCTGTCACCTTTAGATCGCTGTCCTCTAGTGGATCGTTGTAGTGCTTGACTGAATAAACAAAGCTTTCGGTATTTTCTTGATGATGCTGCAGTATGGCGCTCTTATACCAGGTCTCATCAATGGCTGTGGTATGATAATCGCCAAATTCCTGATCTGTATCGACTTCCACCTCACCAAAGATAAACTGCCAGCGAGTCAAGCCGCTCATTGTGGCTACAAAACGCAATGACGCACCAAATCGTTCAATCAGCTGACGTTCCTGATCATTTTCGAATCTCCATTCGCCGTAGCTAAAGTTGGTTACTTTGGCGTCGAAAATGAGTAAATGGACTAGTTCTTTATTGCAATAGTATGCATCATCTTCTAGTGTTGTACGGCCGCAGTTCACTAGAAATATAGGGAATATGAATAGTTAAATATGTTTAGCGAGCCTGCAATATTTACATTCATCCTTGTCATCCCAGTCGGATTCATCTTCAGCGTATTGTTCGGGCCATTTCCAATCTATTTTCATCATCTTGTCCAAAAACTCGCGAAGCTCTGCTTCTGGTGTTTTAAACTCATGGCCTTCTAGATAGTGGTATTTGCAATATACCCTATTAAAAGAAGGTGTCTATGTAATAATACCATATTATGTACTTGATTACTCTTAAGCTTACCAATCGGGATGCACCTTCCAATTATCGCCAATGAAGAATTCCGAAATGTTTATTTTCATATGTTTATTTTTATCCACCTCATCGCCAACTTTAATCCACGTCTTGCCATATTCGCTAGGCATAACTATGCCAAGAGTAAAAGGCGTATTGGGAAGCGGAGCAAAAAAGTAATCCTGTTTTTCTTCTGAGACACGACGCATTTTGTCGTAGTGAAACTTTACAGAAATATCCTTAAACTCTTTGGCTTCATGATGTACCATCGCGCTGCGTATTGTTAAAATGGATTCACCAGGTTGACGTGGATTCTGATCCTCGAACAAATGTTCCACTTCGGTGAAATCAATGCTGTTATAATTGGGATTCATTTTGCCATTGGACTGTAAACACGAATAAATTAAATTTTTTAAAAATAAAAATTAAGAATATATAATAAATAGTACTTACGCCAATGGGGCGAAGATCTGGATGCAGTAGCACATAGCCATTATTAGAAACTACAAATGAATAACCGTTGACGCCCAGCTGAAAAATATTTATATTAGTATAAGCTTTTGACTTAATCGTCAATATGCAACTACCTTGTATGGCAGAGTTAGTTTGTCAATGTCCTCCACCGGAACATCTGTACCTGCCACGCCAAGTAAGCGTGCACGTCGTTTTGTACTATTTTCATGACGATAGGAACGATCAAAGGCGGGCACACCCACTGCTATCATGAGACGTGGCCGTCGTTCCGTTGAATTCTTAGGATCGTACTGCAAAGCATTTCATGTAAACTAAGGATATTCAGATACTTTAAAACTCACTGTTTTGTCGGTGAAAGCATGGGTCCAAGTCGGCGGATGCTTATCGTTTTGAAGCACTAAAGGTGTAGCTATAACATCTACATACTTAAGAACCTCTTCATGAACTTCATCGAGTGTTTGCACATGTGAATAGTAGCCACGATTCAGACAAGCCATCCATTGAATCTCACGTACTTTAGTAACTTCCTTTCCAAGCAAATACGTAAAGATACGGACGTCCATCTTTAAGGTGCCGTTTTCTCCATTACCCCAATTGTACTTTTCAAAAACATCGGTGGTGTTGCCGGCAACGCCGTCAGTAACCAGCATGATGGCTTGGTTACAAGTTGAGGTCTCATTACAGCGTCGATTCACATAATAGTTGCGGAGGATTTGAAAGGCCTGTTCATAAGCAAGTGTTAAATTTGCATAACCTTCAGGTGCGGGCAGATTGGCAATAGCCGTGTTAAAGACCTCAATATTCTCAGGCGTGGCCTGAACAAGTGCACTCTTAAAACAAGGAATAATCGGCATCACATTTGCCGAATAGTAAAATATGGTAAAAAAATCGTTATTAGAAAAGGTGTCTAGTATACTACGAATGGTAAACTTCGCTACATGGTTGCGATGTCCTGTCATTGATCCCGAGTGATCAAGCAGTATGACAATATCTTTCGAGCATGTGGCAGTTTCAATATACCACGAACGCTTGCGACAGTCATAAGTATCTGCATCTAGTTTATTGGCACTTGAATCAGTCCACTGTGATGCTGGAAAGTGGCGTAGAATACCCGTATCAGACCCAAAGTACTGCCAAGACAACGCTGGGTCTGACTTATAATTCTGCAGATAGACTTCATCCAGCTGTTCCGACCATTGAATGGTTTTAAGTACTTGTGGAGCACGGTCCCACACATTTGAGGGCACGTGAACAGAACTGTGTTCCGTGTCCACTGATATGTTGTAGAAATGCGTGTCCGGATTAAGCTGCAAAACGCGATACATGCGTGCATGTTTCTCCTCATTTTCCCCCAGCTTTTCAGAGCTATTTCCATTAAATGGAGAGTACTTGCTGGAATAGTATGTAAAATTTTCTTCTGCATATGTTTGGTTGAACTCAAAGTTTTCATTTACTAATTCCGCCTTTTCCTGAATGCATCGTACCGCATCCATTTTGCGAGCTAGCATTTTACCTACATTTGCCGTTATGGACTTAATTAGTTCTGTGCCATTTTTTAATTCTACTCGAGCATTAAATTCCTTGTATTTTCCCTTAATCTGTTGCGACTTGGTCATCTTTTCAGCTAGTAAAAATAGCTCGTCCCCAAATTGTGTAGCCCATTTTCCAACACTAAAAAGTATTCAACAAAGAAACAATTTAATTAGTTATTAGATATAAAAGAAATGTAATAAATTCTAACGTCGTTTTATTTTTATCTCTTCATCCATTTGATTAATTTAATCAAATCTCCGCCGTTTATTTACGATTCAAGCGTTAAGATTCAAAGTTGCATTCATTAATAATTTTCTTCCATTTTTCAAATGGATACTGGGTTTAGAAATATGACGCTGCAAATTGTTTTTTCAAGATGTGGTAGAGAGGATGAAGTATCATAAATTTCATCTACGTATGGTATACGGAAACCTGCATTTAATTTTTGTCCCCAGCAATCGCACTCCAATTTTAACACGCTGTATTCTTTAAAAATGTGAAAACAAAAACAGTATGTAACAAGCAGAAGGAAGTTTCTCCGACTCCATACATATAATTTACCTAGCCGTGTCCGTCTGTATGAACGCACAGGTCTCTATAAGACCTCTAGACACCAATCTCGAATTTTAAGTTCCTGTATAACTCATTTATAATTTTTGATACAATTTAGCTTTGTCAAAGGACGGTCAAAACAAAAACAAAATAAAATTTCGAAAATTATATGTTTGATACTTTCATTATTCCTATTGCTCATATTTCCTTGCTTTTAAGTTTTATAATCGAACCGAAACTCTTTTAATTAAAAGCTCTGTCGCTAATTGCTCTGTTACATTTGTTTTACATACTAATTGGAAACTAGCCAAGTCAAAAAGCTTTCCTGGCTAAAAGAGCAAGCAGCATCCAGTAAAAGCAGCATATTGTATCAAGTTGTTTGTAAGAAATCAACAAGTGCTCATAAAATGCGCGCGCAGGATTTTTAACTTTTTTTGGGGGGTCTCTTAAGAATGTTTGCTCTTAAACTTTTGCGTGCGATGTATTGAGTGAGCAGTTATGTCAGTAGGTATTTATATATAATATTTATATATAATCATGAATTAAAAAATTAAAGTTTTCAAAATAAGTTGTATTTTATTTTGTAAATCGATTATTTTTCGATTATAAAATTAGCCTTATATTTAAGATATGTTCAAATTTTAAAACGGTTAATTTACTATATAAATTGTAATATATGTCCTTAAAGTTAACATGGATGAAGAGCACAGATTACAATAAAACAATTTTTAGCAAAAATAATATTTTTAAGTTACCGTTTAACCCCTAAAGGGGAAAGCGATATTTGAAAGTTAATAAAGTCACAAATAAAGAAGTAAGAATATTCTCAACTACTGTTCACCCTGTACCCATTCATACCTACAAAATATTTCTACACCCTGTATGCATTTGAAAAAACAAATAAATAAAAATAAATGTAAATATATAAAACAGGCAAAATTAAGGGAGTACTAAAACAGTGCAAATGTATGTAACGGACAGAAGGAAGCGTTTAAGGCCCCATAAAGTATATATATTCTTGGTCAAGATAAATAGCCGAATCGATCTAGCCCTGTCCGTCTGCCTCACAGATCTCAAAAACTATAAGAGCAAGAGATACAAAATTTGGCATGTAGATTTTTTTTAGAAAACGTCTAAAAATGGTAACAAAAGTTTTTAAATATAGGTTCCGACACGTTGGGGAAAATTTATTTGCGAATCTAGCCAGTTATGCCCTTATTCATAGCCGATCGTGGTCAGTATCATCCTACAACTAATAAAACTTGTTAGTAGTAAACAAATAAGAGTGCTGTAGTCGAGCATACCCGATTACAGTTCACCCTGTACTCAGTCCACAACAACAAATTTTTATATAATTCGCATTTAGTTTATTCAAGACAACAACCGTTTCATTACGTATTAACTCGTGGCATTGTAGCTAATACTAGGAAACTGATTTTCAATTGCCATATTCTCAGGTGTTTACGATCCGATTGAGACGAAATTTACACAGTACATCTAGATAGGCATTATAATTATATATGTATAATTTCAATTCTTAAGTTTTAAAATTGTAAAAGTTATTTGAGTTTTTTTGGTTTTTATCAATTTAAAAAAAATTGGCATAATACAGAATCTACTCATAGTAGACAGGAATATACGTGCCAAAGTTAGTGTCTCTAGCTTATAGCCTTTGAGTTATGTGTAAAGCGATTTTATCGTTTATCGCGCCATCGAATATCGGAAATCAACTTACTCTGCGTATGGCACCTTTGTGCCAAATTTGGTGTTTCTATCTCTTATAGTTTCTGAGATCCGTGCGTTGATACAGACGGACAGGATAGACAGACTCGGCTAACCTTCCTGATCAAGAATATATTTACTTTATGGGGTCTTAGATACTTCCTTCTGTCTGTTACACACATTTGCATTGTTTAAGTACCCCCTATCCCCCATTTTCAAATGGCTACAGGGTGTTTTAAAGTTTAAACTAAAACTGTGTTGGGCTATGCTACCTATGTAAAGTTTACTTAATTATACACTCTTATAAAATATTATTTAGGTTTATCACGAAATACTTAACGAGAAAGATGGCGACATCTTCGATGGTACAAAGTACTATCGATCAAGACTTCGAATTGAACCGGTGCATATGTATATATATATATATATGGGTCAGTTTGAGGTATAATCTTTATACCTCAAACTGACCCATATAGGTATACATATTTTTATTTGTCGAAACTATAAAAAGTAAAAGTATAGTCAATTTGAATGCTTATACTTTCAGAATCGGAACACCATAAATGATTATATCACGATTTAATTGGGATAAGTAGGACAGCAGATGATCATTACATTATCTTTCTACAATTTGCAAAAAAAACTAAATAAAAAAGTACAGCTTCTTAAAATAATTTCAGTGTGGAAAGTTAAGGAGTAAATTAAAAAAAAATTTGGAGTAAAAATTATTAAAGTACTGCAGGTGCTGTTTGATGTCTTAATAAAATGTCTTTCAATATGTTATTTCAACGCGAAAATCCGATTGACCGACTGAGAATGTCAAGCATACTTACGCTTCATCTGCGGCGGAGGCGTACACCATAATTGATGAACAGCCACCATGTGGTGTTGGAGGACCGCAGATCAACAACAAAAGCGACAAAATGAAAGCAAAATGTGTCATCAACTTTTCGCATGTGGTAAACATTTTGATAGCATTTTCTGGGTTTTGGTTGTTGCTGATGGCCCACGGCTCCAAATTTTTTTAATGCACTTGGATTTTGCTATTGCCAAATTGTCACTACCAATTTTGATATTTAATTTTGGGTGGAGTCCAACGTCAGCAGCACCACTTTCGGACACGAATTTTCGTAAGTTTTTTTCACTACATACGTAGGGTATACACAATATTTATGGTATGTTGACTACTAGTATAATCGTCATTTATTTAAATTTGTTATTTGAAATGTTCTTAACTTTTGTTCATTTATTTTCAGCTGCATACCGAAACTATTTTTCTGCGTTTAAATTTCTATATATAAACTCATGCTCTTAACGCGGCCCGTCGTTTTGATTACACATATGGCGCACTGTTATTCTACACGAGTATATGTGTGCATGTCTATGAGTTTGTGAATATGAGTAGGTTGTGTTCGTGTATGCGCTGTTCAGTGTTGTGTTCAACTTTGAGTACCGACAACGGTGAAGAGCTGCAGCTGACTAATATGAAGAAATCTGAAAATTTACCAAAAGCTATTTCTGATGGCATATCTGGCCAGTCTCGCGAATAGAAACGAGAGCACATTTTCTCATTCTAACGTTGTCCTATTTATAATCTCTCTCAGTTCTTTTTCCATTCCTTTCAGTTGTCAATTAGCTCATTGACGTTTACATGCTTTCGGACCAGCTGTTTTCAGATTATTCTTTCTCATATCGATTTTACCATAATTCAGTTGGAGCTTATGATACAAAGGTATTTGTGTGTTTCTCTTTTTTCCTGTTTTGCTTTGCACAGCATATTCATAACAGAGAGAGAGAGAGGTAGAGAGAGAGAGAGAGAGAGAGAGAGAGAGAGAGAGAGAGAGAGAGAGTGAGCATTATACAATTATATGTGTGTTATTATAGAGAGCATTTAGAGTAATTTTTTATATATATATTTCTTATTATATATAATTTTATATAGTATAAGTTATATGGTCTATACATATAAACAAAGATAATAATTGTATATCTTTTACACCCTGTAACCAGGGAGAAGGAAGCATCTTAGATCCCATAAAGTTTATATATATTTAATTCAGGATTAATAGCGGAGTAGTTATGTATATGTAAAATGCACAGTTCACGGAGTTTATAAGATCTAGAGACACCAAATTTGTTATGCCGCAGATCAAGTTTATTAAGTTAATTTTTGATACGTTCATTCCAATAGGCACTTAATTCTCAGCTAGAATCATTATAAACAAAAGATTGTTTAAAATTGTGCCAAGTTGTAAAACATAGACATATGTGTGTACTTTGTCCAATCCAAAATATTTTAAACATTCTTTCTTTGGTAAGTGAGTGCCTACATGGCATATAGTCATGGCTAATATATATACTAAAGTAATATTCAGCCAAAGAGAAAACAAGTTTCATGGCTGATGACAGAGGTGATGACATAATTTTAAGGATCTGATTAGTCTTTTACTTTTAGAATTACTACACAGCAACATTGTAAGTGTGACAATATATAGATAGTGCACTTACGTGCATTTGGAAGAGGTATAGCGAATGTATTTTTTTTTTAGGTACTCGTATTTTATTCTTATTTTAAATTATATTTATAGCTAACTTTTACTATTTCCAATAGGGTTAGTAGGCGAAAATTATTTTTTTTAATAATTAATTTTTTTTTATTTATTTAATTATATATAAGAAATAATTTTCAAAACAATCTATTTATAGTGAATATTCTTATGAATTAATTATTATTAATTATTATAATCTTATTTATTTATTTATTTTTTTGTTTATACATGCGTCATTACGCTTCTTCAGTCGATGAATAATCCTGATCTCAGATAAGGGTGTAGCTAACCTGTTTGCATGTGTTTGTAAACGGTCGTTATATCGACTTGTATGCCGATTTATCTGAACCTCGACTGTCTCCAGATTAACATCACGATGCAAAGATGTCCCACGGATGTACCATTTACATCCTGTTATTTGCCTCAGAACATTATTTTGAAAAGTTTCTATTATTTTCGGTTTATGATAGCAGCTATACTACAAATTTGTACACCTTACCTCCAAGTAGGTGCTATGACAGCATTATAAAAGGCGCGTTTACATCTTAATGGAAGTCTACTTTTAAAGGTAAGGCGTTTATCTAGAGTAACCCCTCCCACCTTGTCGTTAAGCCATATTTCAGGTCGGTCGTTTTTGCACAGCAGATATTTATACTACTCGTTCAGTAGTATATTATATCTAAGAGCCCAGCTTTCAAACAAATGTAAATACTCCTGAACACCATCTCCAACCTCATAGTCAATGGGTGAAGAGCAAAAAAAAAAGGGTTGAAATCGTTTTTTCAGACAGACTGATACCTGCTTTTGATCAGATGTACAATTTTGGAAGGATATCGAATGGGGACAATTTTCTTTGGCGGACGCTTTAGTGACTTAGTAGCCTTCCACAGGAAGTAACCAGCAATGACTGCATAATTCATATTTTCTAGTTTAGTTTCAAAGAAATTAGTCCTTTGGCGAGTTAGTGTCTCTTCAAGGAATTTCCTCGTAGCTGCCTTATCTTCAGGGCGTATTGATATACCGACGCCTTTGGCGTTTGTTAAGCTGAATCAATTTTTTAGTCTTTAATCTTTAAATTATACAGCGTTGAAACCTACGGTTCATTAGTAGTTTACGGGACAGCAGTGTTTTGTATCTTCATGGTCAGTATGTAATCCGCAGCAACAATATCTTCTCCAGTGTTCAATTGCATGCTAAAACGAATGTGATTATCAAGTTTCCATTGAAAGTAAAATGATAAAAATTTGGTTTGCCGGATATGAGTCAAAGCCAAAAAGTTTTGGGAGAGAATTGTTTAGCTCACGTGTTTTATGTAAGAATATTATATCAATATTTTTACTGTGCACATAGAGCTCTAGCTCTCGTGTTTGCCATTGGCATTCCAGATTAAAATGTGTAGATTTGCTGAGCCATTAGCTGAGATTGCATTTTACTACGCCTTACTAAAGCTGGAGAGTACCTGATCAAAGAGAGTGGTGATATACCCGGTCGATTATCCTTTACAATAGCTGCATACCGAAAAGCATTATGAGATGTATTCTGCTGTACATTTTGCTGTTGGTGTTGAAGCAAGATAGGCAGAGGTTAATTTTGTTTGTTAATCCTCTGTAACTGAGATGAGTTTTGTTGCAAATAACTAGTCACGAGACATTTTTGGCAAGTGAAACTTTATCCTTTATATTGACTGTACTTATTTCAAGATACTGCAAATATTCTGATCAGTTTGCACATGTTGCAGGATGTTCCTCTAGTCTATTGCACTCATAGGTCAAATGTTCTTCTCCACATCTGATACATCTGAGTTTCTTTCTGCAATATCCAGCAGTGTGTCCATACTCTTGGCAACGAGTACAATGAACGACTTCTGAACGTTTCCTTCTGAGTTTGAGTTAGGGAGTTAGGGTAATCCATTAATTTTAGAAATTTTAAAGACATCCTTATTATTTGAAGCCACCTTAATGTTACCAAAAAACAAATTCATTGGTTGCTTGGTCTCTTTGTTTTTTGGATTATTAATATTTAATACCTTATGACCACGGTTGCTCATAAATGAGATACTTTCTTTGTTAAGAGTCGAAAAATGTAACCCTCTAACTATAAGTCTTTTCTTTATTTAATCATGACCTTTAATTGAAGCAGAGATTTTAAGTCATTAATGGCATCAACATTTTTGAGGAGAATAGGCGGTGGTTTTTTATTTTTTTAACTGTTAGGCACACCAAATTTGGCATGACGTGCCCCTAAGTTATAATGCACATATAATAGTTAACTATTGTGGTCTGGATCCCCACGCAATAGATCCATATGTGAGTATTGGTCTGATAACCATTAGATATAGCCAACGAATAATCTTGGGGGATGTTCCCCATGACTTCCCAGCTATATTACGGCATGTAAACAGTGCTCTTGAGCACTTATCTACTATGTTCGCTACATTCGTCGCGAAATTTATTCTGCTGTCGAAGATTACTTTAGATGTTTTGGAAATTAAGTTTGAGACTTACTTCCCTGCACAAGTCCAGTGTTGTTCGTAGTCCTAATTGGGTGATACTACAGAGCGATTCTAAAAATTTGCCACGGGCTATAATGAGTATGTCATCAGCGTATCCTTGGCACTTGATATCCATGTCAGAGAGTTTATAGGGAACTCGTCTACAAGAATACTCCATAAAAGTGGGGATAAGATTCCCCCTTGCGGACACCCTCTCCTGGTTGCTATACTAATGGTACCAATAGTTAAGGTGGCTTGCACGGATTGCTTGCAGGGATTAAATCCATCTGCTTATTCTATAATCTACGCATCTCCTGTTGAGGGCGGCCGAAACAGCATCATGTGACGTGTTGTCAAATGCCCCTTTATGTCTAAGAAGGCACAAATGGTCACTTCCTTCTCGTTAGTTGCTGATTATGCTTTGCAGTTAATACAATGCCATATCTGTTGATCGGCCTGCTCTAAATGCGTAAAAACAAACTCAAGCTAATGGGTCTGAAGGATTTGGGATTGATAATATCTCTTCTTTCTTCAATGGATTTTGTTTCGGTCTAGTCCGAAGTGTTGGGTCTATAGTAACTTACATTCTCGGCGTTGTCTTCCACTATGGGTGTGCTTCTCGGGAAGTGTGCATCGAAGAGAAGTTCTAGTTTCGCTACATCGTTGGATGTTAAGGAATTGTAATCCTTCTTAAGAGTTATGTTAGTTTTTGGCGTACGCGCGTTTTGACAGCACCTTGCAGTCGTGCACTCGCATTTTCTATAGCCCCACAGAAGCCCCTGGAGTTCTTACGTTTGTCTTTCCTCAAGAGAGAGACTTTGACGATGTTGTTCCCATTTGTCGCCTCTTTTCGCTGTCTTGACGAGTCGTCGGGTTGTGACGCGTAGCTTTTCTAAGCTCGTGTTCCACCATGGGGCATCGTTTTCTTCGACTATGCTTTTATTTATTTCTGTAACGTATCTATCAAGATCAACGGAATGCTTCGGCGTCCTAGTATCAATCATTGAGAGCGTGGTAGATAGGTGCTCTACATAATTACCTCAGTCTGCCTAGGATTACGGCTGCGCTCGTTTAGTTCCACTTTTGATTTTAATTTAAATAAAAATATTATGTGGTCGGACATTGATTCTTCTGAAGATACATGGCAGCCTTTGATAAGGGACTTGAGGGGTTGACTGATCAGGGTGACATCTATAACTTCTTCCCTGATTCTTGTTATAAATGTCGGCGTAGATCCGACATTACCTATTTCCAGTTTATAATCTAGTATAAATTCGAATGGACACTCACCACGCCTGTTGATGTCAGTGCTGCCCCAGATCGCGTGGTGTGCGTTGGCGCCGCAGCCCACTATGAGTGACTGCTTCTTGCTTCTGCAGTGTTCTGCTAGGCCGTAAACCTTCATGGGTGGGCAGGGTGCGTCTCCTGCCGACGCTATCATAATGGTTAGCATCGCCTACTTGGATAGATCAGGACGCAATCTTAAGTTCTGAAAGGATTGAATATTTAATATCGTTCCTTACCAATATACATGTGCTTAGAGTGGGACTGCGTTGGTCATGTACTAACTTGGAGCTTTTGGTGTAATGTTATAAGTCCGTGGTTAAACCACGGATTCGGTACCAGGGCTAGCTTGAGACAGCATTTGGTGAACGGCCAAGGCCGCCTTTGCGCAATAAATGTTCACCTGGGTTAGCCTATTTGTGATCGCGTCCACCATCTTATCCTTAATCCTCTTTTACTGGGCCTGGACCGCTGTCCGTCAAAGTGATATCGGCCGCTTCTTTCATATCCTCTAAGAGGTCCAGAGAGAGGACATTGGCTCATCATCATCAAGGTCCATTGGATCCACTAGTCCAGTGATGCATCCGCGAGGTCCTCGTCTTTAGCCAAGTCTTCGGATTCAACTTCGCGTGCTACACTTGGCCCAGGGTCCGTAGCTAATAGTGCTTCTGCTGATGCTTCAACCGCTATGGCTGCTTCACCAACTTCTTCAAGTTGTGCGTGTGCTTGCGGTTCATTGCTATTTGTCTTCTTTGGCTTTCTCAACCCGTGATCAGCAATTGAACCAAACCGGACTGCTAACTGCCCTACTAGTTCCAAAATGGCCGCTCTCGATTGTTCATCAATTTCTATTACGAGCAGTGATCTGCTTCCCCCGTCTCTTCTGGAAATGACTTTCCATGCGTTGGTCGCGAGCCTATTCTGAACTCTCAGCATGCTTGACCGATCAGAACTTCTCGGACAGAACACTGTGATATAGTGCGGGGACGGTATGTCGTCACCCGGTTTCACACCGATGGACTCCTGTCCATCAAGCAAGCCTCGGAACTACGTTTTTTAATCACTGAGTAGATCCTTTGCTTGAACAGTCAATGACCAAGTGGTCCACTCGGAAGTATATACTTTCGAAGGAAAGTGCAGTTCCCCATCCTTCAGAAAGCTCATCCAGGATGGACTCCAGAGCGGTTAGATCCTCGTGGCTGAGGATTAGCTGACGGTAATCTACAGGTAACACGACCATCCTAACCTTTTTTCCGACCGCCGAGTAACTGCTCTTATTGTTAAGCTTGACCTAGCATTCTGTGGGGCTTGCTCTACTGGCCGGGATGCTGGTACCCCTGCTGCTGCACTTCTGGATGTATCTGGAAGCTGGTCTACCACAGAGGGCCTCTCCCTATTAAAGAGGCGCTCCTGTTTTGTTTGTTTTGCGACACTAGCTGCAGGGAGGTCCTACGGGTGTTTTAAAATTTTATTATTATTGTTCTTTTTCATGTTCCTAAGAGTGGCGGTCGCCACTTGTCTGAGCACACACGTACGATTGGGCTAGTTTTACCGGGCCCCTAGCCTGGCTGACTATCGGCATGGTACGGATAACATCTTAATCCAGCCCAGGTGAGATGTGTGGTGGATGGAGTGTAGAAGGGTAATGTGTAGGAAAGGGGTGTGTGAGGCTATGCTATAGAAGTCGGCCAAACAATCGTCTTGTCAATTCACCAGAAACTGCTGATGTACCCGCTGTTTGTCTGGGGCTGTCTATTCACGAGTGCAACCCGTTTATTCACAGCTAGCCTCCCGGAGGAAGTCGTCCGCTATCTGCAACTTGCGCCTGGTAGCCTCAGCTAGGCTCCTTTGGAACCACCTCATAAGTTTCTCAGATCCAGATAATATATGTTACATAGTATAGCTCTTAAAAGTAGCAAAATAATATTTTTTTTTTTATTTTTGTTTATTTATTTTTATCTAAACAAGTTTTCTGCTACTTACTTGGCAGCTTAACAGGTTATACATTAATAATTAACAAATCACGGACTTCCATTAACAACAATGGTAACTACACATAACATTTACGACAAGATTATATTTAACAGATTGTTTGACAATTATTTTTTTTTAAATTTATATTCATTAATTAATTTAATGATTCTCACGATGAAAAATAAATTTTCCCTTTATGATAATGATCATTATTTATTACAGATGAAAGCCATGAAAATATATTCTGAAAGAAGTGTATAATTGTTGTTCTGTATGGAAATGTTTATGACTTCAATTTTTCCTAAACGAAAATGTGGTACAATTAATTTAAAAAACTTTATAATAAATAACTAACGGATTCGGTATAGTAAACAGTTGTAATCAGTCATAAATATGATATATATGCCTCTATATGCCATTATATATGTATATTCCAAATATGTTGCATTCAAAATGCTTTTTGTGAAATATCGAAAATACTAATTGAATAATACTCCGGATGGAGTTTATGCAAGTAAGTGTTCACATATATGTACATATTAATCCGATAAATCCTGACCTGTCACATAACATATGTATATTTGCACAGTTTTATTGCATTTTTTTACCCATTTGAGATAGGGGGTATAAAAATAAAAATTGTATAGTCTATTTAAAACTTGACTGTTAAATTTTATCGTTCAAAAATCTACAACATAATGAAGTTTAACATATAGTTCAAAGCTTTCTCCAGCACTAAACGCCAACTGTTGGTAGTTTTTTGAACTTATGGTCAACAATAAGCTTAAATGTTATTTAAACGAAAGCTTGCGTCAGAAAAGCAGCAAGTATTTATAACGCCAATTTTGAATATTTTCCTGTCTGCCGGCAAGTTGGAATTGGGCCGACTACGGCACTCCTACTTGCTTTTTTTGACCCTAGCAATATGTATTGATACGAGGGTGGGTCAATAAGTCCGTGACTTTTGCAATGAAACATAGGTTTTTTGATAAAAAGTTATTTTATTTTTC
>JBAMCO010000002.1:49529-60028 GCA_037075125.1 Hirtodrosophila caputudis | reverse complement strand
AAATTAATTTATGAATTGTTATTAAGTCTTGTACATAGGTATATATAATTAGTATAACATAGTAATATTAATCTATTTTCACTCTCATATGTAACCTGCTCAAGCTGCCACGAATAGGTAGCAGAAAACTTGTTTAAATGAAATAAATAATATATAAAATAGAGTAAAAATAAAAAAAAATGAATACTCCTTACAAACAAATATTTTTTACATTCATTTTTTGCGGAAAGAAAGTTTAAATTAAGCAAAAATTCTTTTTTAATTCCTTTAAGATTGAACTGATAGCTCCCATCAAGGAAACACTCCCGATTATTTATATTTTTTGAATTGAATTTCGCGGCTAGTAAGTACAAACCGCTACAGAAATCGTATCTGGCAGTATCAAACCATAGTTTGAAGAGCAAAAAAGCGGAAGGATATTTGACAACCTAATATTCAGTAAAATTGTCTTTGATTTATTGCACATAATTTAATTAATTAGACAGCTTTTATATACAAAATATTTATTTATCAAATAAGTATATTAATTATAATATTTTGCAATACTATACATAGTTTGAAAGAGCAAAAAAGCGGAAGGGAGATATTTGACAACCTTATATTAGCTTGTTTATATATAAACTTATTATTCCTCATCTGCTTCTTTTGATTCTTATCAGCCCCGGAGTGCGATGTACCAGGTTTATCCTCGTTCGGCATGCCTTTGACATACGGATGGCCAATAGTTTTGTAACGGCTATAGTAGAAATTTATCTGCTGCAAAACCGTGGCAAGTTTCAAGTCGATATGCAGCATGGTGTTCCGAATATACTACTCGCATCATGTTATCAACTAATGAAGGAGAAATTTGACTATCATACTCTATGATATTATTTTGAATTTTGAAATCACAACAGTAATACTCTAGTGTTATTAGACGCTCAATACTTTCAATCTCCTTAACATTTTTTAAATTAGAGCCATTTCCATAATTGTTTCCTACTCTGCCATTTTATTCAATAGAGGAATCAATACACAGCCATAGAATGATGTTTAGGTGCAAGTATGATCCATTTGTCCACGACAACAAAAATAAAACCCCCAATACAGTGCTAATTTTAAAAGTTCGGCCGACAAGTTATCATCATTTTGACGTATGAGTTTTTGGCTATTTGGAGAAACAATCGATCAAAATAAATATATATTTTTAACTAGTAGGCTACCGAAATTATCAAACCCAATTATCAGACAATCAATCTTATTAAGACGTTTGAAGCACCAATTGTCTTTTTCATTCTATACCAAGAAAGCTTTGATTCCAGAATTATGTCAAGGTACTTGTCAATTTAGTTACCAGAAGTTCATGTTTCCCCCAGTAACATGACCTTTCATTTATATATAATATATGTTAAATATATACATACATTACATTTTTGAAAACTTGATTCATATCAGTCTATTGCGAATTGTGAGTTTCATTTGGAATTATAGATAAACAGTTAACACTGATTGCGCCAGACTGAAATAAGTGTGCAATGATGCTTTTGCTACCAATATAAACCTATAAATTATAATTAGGGCTTGATTAAGTCTGCACTTAAGATCCTCCACATGCATATATGTAGTGTACACTATTACGACAGTACTGAACGTTGGCAATAGCGATTGCGCGAGTATTACGGGAGTAAAATATAAAAAGCATTTAGCAAGACAATTTGCAAAACCTAGTAATATGCTTTATGATATTGAACTTAGTTAACAATAACAATACGATAACGTCGTGTTTTATTCAAATATAGCTTCGCCCTAAACACACTTGAATTGATTAATAAGTAGATTAGGCCCGAAAGTATCAAAAAGCAAGCGCCATTCATTACATTTACTCCACATCGATGGATAGCTTCGAATATAATTGAATTCCGCCTACTGAGCAAAAACTCTAAATGGAGTCGGAACAAAAAAAGAGATTGCGAAACCCATAAAACTGAGTAGCAGTACTTAAAGACACCAATTTGCCCATTTTCTAATAGCTGACACTCGTTCGCACCAAAGTTTTTTTGAGAGCCACAGCACTTGGGCTGACATCCAATAATGTATGTATATCATTGTTCTACATACTTCAGTCTGGAGTCTTACATGTATACATCAGAAAAGTCAAGAAATAAGACCACAATTGTTATCACTTGCAATATTTATTTACTGATTTGCAACTAAATATATTTTTCTTTCCTAAATATAATTCTACATATAGCTTGTCGCAGATCCATGTGGTCAAACGTTAAAACCATTCTGATTTGTTGCTATAGTACCGCATTAATAAAGATCGTTGCAGGTGTTCATAGTGGATCGAAGCTGCTGTCTTTCTATATCGTATTCACACACATTATCTTTTGGGTCCATGTAGTCGATTTTTGCAGTTGTGCACTTTTACTCGTCGAATGATTATTTATGTTGCGATTTTATTTCACGTCGATATGTATTCTTCTCTGTTTATTCTTGTTCGAGTCGAATGGTATTATATCAGCGCTGCGCAATTTTATGTTTGTTTAGTGATATTGATATTGATGCTATCGTTTTTCAATTTGCTGACGCTAGACAGGCATATTGAACTATTCCTTAAGAACTATATCGAAATGTATGCAAACATTTCTTCGTGTGCTCATGACTTAATTACTAATATGTAATATATGTTAGCTAAGTAGGGTAATCTTATAATAACTAAGTAAGTAACAAACGCGGGATATGGAGGATGGCTGGCAGCCATAAATGTGATTCTTCAAAAACTCGTTAATACTTCAAGGCCACATAGTATCGGTGTATGACGTTTTAGTTCTATGCTGATATATTAAACTAGGTTTTTACAATAGTTGTTTTAACCAATGCTCGTCTTGATTGTTATGATTTATTAATTAGTGATGGTTTAAAATTAAGTACTTTAATAATTAAGTGTACATTTTTCAAAGCCTATAAATTATTTTTGCAAATATTAGTCATACAGATTAACATTAAAGGCGTTTAAGCTTATGAAATCATTTCATTTGTGTTTTCTTGTACGATCATACAATACATATATCTGCCATTAAAAGCATGATTAAATATTATTGTGTTACTTAAAATTTCGATTAAGAGTCTATTGATAAGTCAATCAAGGATTTCTTCATATATAAAAGGTATACGCAATCTTTAAAGTTTCGTTAGAACATTTCCGAGCTAAGAAATGTATTAAATATTATTAATTACACCATTTGGACAATGGCTCTGTATGCAATACTTTCTATTATTATTTTTAAAATTTGATTGCTTGTTAAAAACCAGTTTACAGTATTTTACAACATTTTCCTTAGTAAACGTATATTGTTTTTAATTGTGGCTTTAGTTCTGGTGGTATCACTGGAGCAGGTTCCGGTTTCCGAGCAACCAATCGCTTAAACCGTCCACTAAATTGTTTGCGAAATCCTTTAAAGGTGATTTTGTCATTAGCTACCAACATTTCCTGAAATGGCAAACAATATAAAATTTTATATATTCATACTTAACAATAACAATAACAATTAGTCAACTAGTAAACATTCCGAAAAAAATGTAACTTTTAATCAGTTTCCTTATGGAATTTTTAATCTAAATGTTCAATCGAAAACTTTATATACAGTTGTAAAATCATAATTATTTAATGGAAAAAATGCATGATTAAACCGAATGAAGAAACACCAAACAACATTATGATTATCGGACTGAACGAACGTATATAAATATTTATTGAATCATGCATTAGTGAAGTGAAAAATCTAATTCTAAATTATTTATTTACTACAAATTAATTATTTATTTGCGATGTTCTTATGTAATTGAGATGAATATTGTCACTTAACAGTTGCTATGGGAATCGTTTAAGCTCTCTATTATATATTTACATTAAACACAGAAATACTATATACTATATTTCTGATATAAATAAAAATTATAATACTCAGTATATGCACCAATACTATCGATAGTATCATCGGTTTTTCACATTATAGTTTTTAACGTACCGGGTTAATATGATAGATATGTGGAACTGGTGCTTTTGGAGGAAACGTCCACTCTGCAATATCAGATACCGCAGTATGTCCCACTGCTTGGGGAGCAACACCGCTGGTTCTCATAAATGTTACATGTTGTTGGTCTTTTATAATATTGTTGCACTCATTTGTGGTCCCTGCCTCAGTCGATCCTGGCTGATGAAGATCTAAGTGCTCGTGCTGCTGCTCCTTTATCACATTATCTGGAGATGGGCTACCAGGCTCCTCGCGTTTGCGTAATTTACTTCGAACGAGACGCATTGTGAGAGTACCGCCGCTACCGTTTACCATTTCAGAATCAAAATTTGTGTAATTATATGATTTTGCGTAGCATATACACTACAATCGGCGATTATATAATTGCTACGTCGAACGATGTATTATGTGCAGACATATGTATTATAAAGTATCATCCAGAATAAAATTCACACAGAAACTACTAAATGGGCAAGGCACCCAAGTCGATTAAGTACGTATACTGACAGCTAGCAAATGCCACCGTACTAGAGTTGTACATACATTTGTATCTAGATATGTCATTTGGTTTGACTAGAATTAATATCGATTTTCTGAGCGTGGGCTGTTGTTTTGGGTGGTTTATGCTCCCTCCTGGTTTATGCGTCTGTATTTTGGCTAGCCTTAGTGGTACTGATATGTAGTATTTAATTGTACAGACACATGTACAATATATATGTATATATATTTATATACGTATTTCCTTCCGTTTCGTTATATGTGTATTTTTATATTTTAGTGTTACAGCCTTTCGGCTGCAATAATTGCTAACTGTACGCCACAAGATAGTACATTTGGCTTAACAATTTTATTCTGCCTATTTTATGTGTATTGACGCTTCAGTTTACCATTAAATAAATGTTTTGAACATAACTTTCACAATCTTTATGGTCAATTCTTTTTTGATAGTATGAACGTCATGCAAACGACTAAGATAAGCATTTTGCCAAATGATTTACACATGTACTAAGCACACAAACACACACACATACACATATGCACACACATATGTATACTAAACATATTGTACATTTATTATTGTAACTATTTGTAGTTCACGCCATTAACTTGATATGCAAAATATTCGACTTCACTTTAGTTTGCACAGAGTGTATCTGAACAAAGCCAAATATTATTCGACTCGCACACTGTTTGTCAGCTAAAACACCAATACTACAACGACACGAGCTGAATCTCTTGCTTCCTCTGTCCCTCTCTCTTACACTACAGCTGACCCAGCGGGAAATTACCAGACGTTTCGCTCTCTCGATAATTCGCAGAGATGTTTGTTATTAAGCCGTCCCATCATGGCTGAATATTCTCAATAGTTTTATGCACAGTTTTTTTAAACTAGTTTTAATCAGAAATAGACAAAAAGTGTGATCAAAGTAGTGATCAAAAGTAACTTAACTCTTGACAGCTGTCCCCCTCTCTCTTAAGTGTTTGCAACATATCTAAAGATTCGCGATATATCGATACTCTTCAATTGAAATTAGTTTTTAAATATCAAAATCATTTATTGAATATCTTTTTAAGTTTAATCCGACATAATACATATAATGGTCTTTAATTACACATTATTTTCCCTTCAAATTGCGTATAATTTTTAAAAATTTATACTAATAACACAAAGTATTAGAAGAAATAGAAACATATTTTTTCAATAATCTAAAAAAAAATCTAATCTAAAAACCTAGTGTCAATATTCATCTAAAAATTAGTGAATTTTATAATAACGTGAATGCTCATAGGAATAGTTATTCAATATGTATTGCAATATATAATAATTGCAAACTCGCAGATTTCGAAACACTTCCCACTTCATAGTAAGGTATACGGATGTGCTGAGTTCATCGAGAAATTTCCCACTGCTGCATCTGGGAATTTACGTTAACAAAAAAAATCCCTCTCACGTTCAACCAATACTTAGAAATCTGCTGACGTCACGTTCGTATAAAAAGATTGTGTATTTATAGGGTAGTTACACACACATGCACACTTATAATATAAGAGCGTAACCGTCGGTTGAGATCACGTCGATTATTCTGCTCAATAGTTCACGAGTTAGAGCGAGCTAGCTCCGGGGGCATGGCTATTATATTTTTTCGATATTATTATTATTTATATTTAAATTGACAAACTTTAAGTTTTGATTACAACTTTTTGATTCACAATAATTCATATTGAGCTAAAGACGAGTCATGAGCAGAGTGTGAAATTAATTTAAAATAAGCAATTCAGTTCTGGACATCATATTGGAGAAAACACACTGGAACTAGCAACGAACTAGTTTGGGATTAATGAACGAGTACAATAATGTCAAAGCAACTCTGAGATATGTTGATACAACCATGTTAAGTTTACCAGCGATACATTCGCGGTACAATTTCTAAATTACAAATACAATTTAACTGCGAATCGCTTTCAAACGTTTTTTTGGCAAGTAAATATTTAAACATTAATATAAATTTGTGCAAGATGAATTGTAATAAGAATTTTAGGGATCTTTTACATGTTATTTACTTCTTTGCCGAATATGCACGAGAAGCGTGTGGATTATACCAGGAGTTAACTGAAGATATTACTTAATTGTAAGCCTTTATAGAAGCTTGGCTTTTCAGCTTAAAATTTAACTATTTGACAAAATCGTATATTTAACTCCCTAACGATAACGATTTCTGCTGAAATCAACTCTGTGCATAATTGAGGAAGAACGCGGCAGATTCAAATGAAAATGAGAAAGAAAAAAAACTAAATGAATTCATATATACATAATTATTAAAGCGACTGAATTATATCTTATAATATGTGAGAAAATGCATTTTCATCACCAAGCGACTCGCCCTTCATCTAAGTAAGCACAAAAAGCAAACGGCGGTGGGATGCACGTCCATAATGGGCGTGGGCCCGTGCTTTAAGAATAGAAAATTAGGCATGAGCTTGCCCTTAACTACTTTTGCGCGTGCGTGGACGCATAGGGGAGCCGTTAGAGTTTGTTGCAAAATTTTTTTTTTCGATTATTGGTCTTTTAATACTTAAGTAAGTTTTACAATTTTGGAAAGATCCAGTAATAGTTGTAGATCAGGCTTTACAATTCAAATGTAAGCCAGTATAAGGTGTTTAGTTATTACAGTATAAATTAAAACAATAACTCAAAAAAGATAGAATCGTTTATATTTCTCCGTATATTTGATATAACTCATTTGATATTTTAATTAAATTCATTGAAACATATTTTAGAACAATAAGAATAACATTGACATACATTTGTAAAAAAAAGTTTATGTTCATATTATTGTAAATTATTATGATAAAAAATATTTAATTAAGCGGCACGCCATATTCACTGTTTTCATTGTTTAAAAGAGAAATGGTGGAGGAAGTGTTATCAATATCACTATTATTTCCAACCCTTGTCACATTAAGAGTATTTTCGTCGTACTTCTGAGAAAGTTCAACATCTGTTGAACTCGGGTAACCTGATGATGACGCAGTATTTATTTTTGTTGGGTTATTGGATTGATTTTGTTCAATTTCTGGAAAGTTAGCTGGAATTACGTGATCCGCTTTGTTTTGTAAAAGATCATTCAAAGGATTATTTTCATAGCCATGTCCTTCATATCTTATATCAATTTGTGGATTATAAATTGATTCATCTGGTACTTGCTCAAATTGATCATATGACAAAGGATTCATATAGGGATAATTGTCATTTTCAAAAGAATTATTATGTCTTAAGCTGGAGTCCTGGGGCAAAGGGTCAACAATGAGAGCAGGCCTATTTAATTCTGATAACAATTGATAGTCCGTATTCTGGTGTGGCTTTACGGACTGAGTAAATTCTGTTGTCGAAGGCTTTCTTGTGGTTTTTAAAGATACATAATGGTGATGAATATGAATATTTTGCGTGTTGGGAAATGTTGATTCCAAGTTCGTTACAGAACTAATTTTTTGATTGACAATGATGTTAGAAGTTGTAATGCTGTCAGCAGATGGATACCGCTGTACAAGTGTTGATAATGGCGACACATAGGTTTCTCTGAATTCTTGGAAAACGTTGGGCAGAACTTGTTTATGTATTTCTGGATCTGATGAAATTAAAGTACTATCAAATACATCAGCATTATTGCCTTGACCATTTACACCGTGGGCTGTGTTGACCAGGTCTTCACGATTATTGTCTATAGTGTTCCTGTGACGTTGGTTGTTTACTATTCTACCAATTGATTGTGCCTCAATAAGCTGGTTTGCGTATTCCAAATTAAGTTCACTTCTTTTTATAGTTTGCGTAGTAACAACAGCCGCCAGAGAATACAATATAATGATTGCGCAAGAAGATAAAACAAACATTTTTATGAAGCAAATACTTTTTTAACCAGATAAGAAATACAACTGACATGGTGATTCAGCCTTCATACCACATCTATGTCTCTTCGTATTGATATGTAACAAAAATAGAAAAAAGAAAGCGACGAGAGTGAAATGTGGCTACATATCGACTAACAAATACTCTACTACGAAAGCAAACTTCTCATATTTTTTTTTGTATTTAAGCAACAATTTACTTACTTACTAACTATATTAAACTGATTGATTAAATATCTATTCTAATCATATTACTTTTAACGCAATACAGACAATAATTGGAAATTTCAATACACGCCAAATTATAACATAAACCACATTAAATGGATAGTAAAGGGTATTATAGAGCGACATACCATGTCTTGATATATACTTGTTTTTTGCGGGTTAAAGTGAAGGCCGAAGATTAAATGCTCTTGTTTTAATATAATATTAAATTAACTAAAGGTACATACAACAATTATATTCATTAGGTTAGTTAAGTCGATTAAGCAAAAGCACATTTTTATACTAATTATTCTAATGAAACATTAACTGCTATCGCAGTAGTTAACAATATTGATTAAATTTTAAAATAAAATATAACTCATTCCTAACGAACTTATCAACTTTGGAAAAAAGAGATTCTCATAATTGGGATTGCCCACTTAACAGCACCAGGCCCTTCACAATCTTGCAACCTGATTGATTATTTGTAGACACACCTTATTTTATACATACACAAATATTCGTTTGTTACATCATATAATGAAGTATTAAAAAATAATAAAATACTTGAAAAAATAGCTATATAAATATGTAAATATATAAATACATACATATTTTGTTATGATTTTGCTATGTGGTTTCGTCAAATGCAGCAGAAGAGACAAACAAATTGCAAATTATCCAGTAATTTAACAGAAACAATATTTAGTCATTAAATTATATAAAAGCATTTTAGTAATTATTATACGGCAACAAATTAGCAAAAATTTAACATACTAAAATACATACATATAATTATATAATTTGTCCCATAGCCAAATAATAAGTTTAAAGGGGATGGAATACTTTAGTAGATCATGATAGACTAAGAAACACTCTTTAGGCAAACCTAGATCCTATATCCCAAAAAAGGGATGTTACCTATAAATATTTAATAAATTAACAATTTGATTGGCATCAACATTCAGTATGTCAAAGCAATGCACTGTTCACATTCAAGCGGTTCAAACAAGCAGTTCAAAAAAGCAGTTCAAACAGACAGTTTCATTTGCTGGGTGTATTAAACAATATAGCTATAATTTAATTTTTAAAGCGGACTTTCATCTAATCTTGATATTTAAAAATGTTTAATATATTTTTTATGTACAGTTTAATAAGGCGGAAGTAAGATGTATCTGCTTGCGAGCAGAGTTAGGATAAATATATTATGTTATCGAAACTTTAGAAATTATGTTTACTCTTTCCTATAATAATTCCTTCTTAACTCTTGCTGCTGTCTTGCGAGCGTTAGTAACGCTGATTCCAAGCAATCAATGGGATTATTTTTACCAGGAGTTTCTATTAATGAATGTTCACATTTATCGAAAGTTATGGTTCCCCTTGACAAAAAATTTCTACAATATCCATTTCCATCTAATAATGGTGATGATACTCGTAACGTTTTGTCCTTAAAATAAATAAGTTAAGTTAGTTATAAATACAAAATATTTCATTTTCGATTTGATTTAATTTAATTTATATGGTGTGTAATATATTATATTTTAATATATATATTAAAACCTTACTTTGAGCTCACTTCCACTTTTAGAACGAGCAGATTCGCTTTCAGGACAAGGACAGCAATGCCATTCTGTACTTGCTATCAATAGATCTTCTTTTCTTGGGGTAAAACATTTACAACAACAAAAAACTGGAAATTGAAGAGATAAATTTATGAATTGTGTAAATTTTAAAGCAACATGTGTATTAAAATAAAGGAATCTGAAAATATCTTAAACTCAAAAATAATAATTTAAACATTTTTTGTCAAATATATTCTGGAATACTTACCAAATATAAATAGTATGACTAATAAAACAAGAATAGCTTCAA
>JBAMCO010000002.1:19603-35220 GCA_037075125.1 Hirtodrosophila caputudis | reverse complement strand
TAGGAAAAACACGTTTAACAGTTTGGTTGAAGTGTCTACTTCGGATTGAATGTCTTTTATTTCACCATATCTTCTTCTGAACTCCAATCTCCTTAATAATCAAAAAATGATCCATGTTCACCTTTTCGCCAGATGTCTACAACAGTGCTACAGTTGGTGACATTGGCCGTTGCCTAATCTCGAGAGTCTCTAGTCTCTCGTCCACGGTTCCTGTATTATAATTGTCCGATCATGTGGAAATCCGCATACTAAAAATCAATACTATAACAATAGCGTAGGGTATACAGAAGTCTATATACTTAAATTTATGTCTCTAGTTTTTAGTGTCCGATATCTGTGCGTTATACAAGCAGACAAGCGCGGTTATTCATGTTGACCAAGAATATGTATACTTTATGGACTTTACCTGTTTTATACATTTTCTAACGGAATTAACACAATATATGTTTATGAAATTATATATATATTATATATTAATAAATATTTAATATAGACAAATAAATTATAATTTAATAAAATTGCGATTATTTTTGAACGGTAATTGCACAACTATTCTGACTTCTGATTTATAAGCATCTCTCATTGTTTAATTGTTGAAAAAAATTAAGATCAAAATTTTTTATGTCTGTTGGAAATAGTTTATGAATTAAATACAATTTTTACGAAACAACATAAACTTTTATTTGTCAGATATATATAACCACAACACTATCTTGATCATTGATCTATGTAATTAAAAGATCTGCGGGTTTATTCAGACAGATATTCCTAGATCGACTCGGTTATTCAAGAATATATACTCGTATACTTTATGGATTCTGCTTCCTTCTGTCTGTTACATTAGCACTATTTTACTCAAAAAAAAGTAAAAAGTACGGTAATCACCCTGTACCCGGTGCATAACAACAAATTTGTACATAATTAGTATTTATATGTGCACACAACTCAGTCGGCTCAAATACGCGTCACCGAAACTCAAATTGAGCAATAGATGGCACCATAAACAATAGAGATTAGCTGGTTTCTTATTAGAATTAGCGGGTTCTCGCCTATAACAATAGATGGCGCCACAAATGTCACGATGTACACCCATTCACATATATATACACACACAAACAAATTTCTAATTAATTGCGCATGTCTGGTGGTATTGCACATAAAACAAAGAACACTAATCGATAAATTTTCTGTTGTTTATGATCCGATCTTGATGAAATTAACGGAACACATTCAGAGACGTATTATTAATAAGTATGTAAAATTTTAAAGTAATACCTTTAAAATTGTGGAAGTTATTCGGCTTTGTATTAGTTTTTTACAATTTGCGGGGAAGTGGGAGAAGATATTAACAATCAGAAATAAACCTAATCTGCGTATTACATAGGGGAACATGTCAAACTTGGTTTTTATAGCTTCTGTAGTTCCCGAGATCCGTGCGATCATGCAGACGGACGGACCGACAAACGGACCGGGCTAGATCAACTCGACTACTCTTCTTGATCAAGTATATATATGTATACTTTATGGGGTCTTGGACGCTTCCTTCTGCCTGTTACATACATTTGCACTGTTTTAGTACCCCCTTTCTACATTTTTCAAATGGGTACAGGTTTTACACAACTTTTATAAATTTTAATTTTATACCGTACAAATTTTATTAGATAAAGAAATATTAGTTTTACAGTTCTGAAAAGCTGATCGTATAAACAATGATTTAATTATTTTTCAATCGATACTTAATAATCTAGAAAACTTACATGCATGGTATATTGAAACCAATTCAATAATGGAGAAAGCCAATATTTTGAAACTAACGTTATACAAAGTAGTATATGGTAAATAGTTAACGTTTTTAAAGAGAAATAATTTTACGCATGAATATTAAAAAATTTTATTTTCTAAATGATATTCAATTTTAAAACTAGATAATTACATTTTTCTTATAAAAAAAATTTACAACATTTTTTATTGTATTGAAAACTTAAATGATTTATCATAAAATATTTTATTAAATACTTGTGATCATGAAAACTCCATTATTCATTTTATATACATTGGGTATTTGAAATGGATTAATAAGATTAACAACACAAATTATAGATTAATATCTAAATTTCATTGGAGAGCATCACATCCAGTCCATTCGCCGTCCTCCAGTCCTACTGTCAAAAAAGTAATTGCTATCCATATAATCTGATGGCAGGTTCCTTTTGTTTAAATCGTTGTAGGGGTGATTTGTTGATTCCCCGCCGTTGTTGCAAATTCCTTGGCCATATTGGCGGTGCTGTAATTGTTGACCTTGATCGTTGCAGAAAGATTCCATATCATTGCGATTATGATTATAATTTGAGTTATTGGATTGATGCATGTTTGCAGAAAAGTAATTCGCACTAGTATTTCTATTATTCATATCACTTATCATGGTAGGCTTTGTAAATTTATTGGACTCCGGATTATTGGTGAAGTCATTTTGAACTTTATTTTGAAGTGCCAAGTCCGGAGATGATGCACGATTAAGTGAGTTACTTAATGTGCGAGAGCTTGATGGCGTGTCTTGGTTCTTTTTGTGTTTAATTAGTGAATAGACTTGAACAATTTGTTGAAGTTGTTCTTGATTAATATTGGTTTTTCCTTGAGAGATCAGCGTCGAAGCGAATTTTGCATAAAGCTCCGATTTTTCTAGACGATCTGGTTTTTTGTAGGAACTACTTGGTTCTACATTCTTAGCCGCTACTTGTGACCCCAGCTTGTCCGCATATTTGAGTAATGCCTCGGTATCGTTTATTGCTCTTTTGACAGCACGCTCCTGGGCAGGGTCTAAAATTTTGGAAATAACAAGACCGGTAAACTTTTCCTTTGCCGTTTCTAAAATACTACAATTTTCACTTGTAAGGATTAAACTATTGACCCTTTCTGGTTGCGCTTTAAATATATGCAGTGCCTTAGCCAATAATTCAGTAATGCTGGGTCCCAAACTTCCCAAGAAATCTTCCAAAGCAGTCAAAAGACGAAGTACATGAATAACATTTATGTCATCCATTAGTTCATCAGATTTCGACTGTCTTTTAGCAACTTTTACATGATGTGTTTTTGATGGACCAACATTATCTGCAGATATGGTATCTGAAATACTATCCGATACCTTATCAGAAATATGAACATGATATTTGGAGTTTGATAATTCGGTATTGGTCATCGGCAAACACAATCTTTCTCGGCACTTTATTTTAATGTTCTCAACTTCTTGATTGTAGAGTTCCTCCAGGCGAGCATTGAAAAAAAGAATCCATTCATTTTGAAAATTGTAAGAACGATGGTTTATACCAGCAGCAATGAGTTCATCTTTACGGCGCTTCCAGAACTTTTGCCACTCGTCCGTATAAAGAGGATGTTCTTCGGGATCCGCTTTATATAATTCAAATGTTGTATTCAGTTCACGTATACTCTGATCGACCATATGGCGATACGCTTGCCAAATATCGCCATCTCTTAACGGAGACAACGATCTACGCTCTATATTCCATTGAGAATTAATTTGTGGAGATGCACGTTTCCGTTTTCGTTCAATCGAATTTGATCTAGATCGATTACGTTTCCAAGACTGATTCCGATTACGCGAAGGTTGAGTCTGTCTAGTGTCTCTCAAAAAATTTTCAACCATTCGTTTATGTGTTTCATCATCTACGGGTTCAACCCGATTCGTGGCTTTTGGATAATTATTTATTTTCGGATAATTATTAGCAACATTTTGATTCCAGTATGTCTCATCTGGATTATTTAAAGTAATAAATGAAAAATCATTATTAACGACATTGTTTGCTATCGAACGAATATTGCTATTACTTGCATTTTCAATTAACAGATCCACCTCATTCGAATCCACAACATGTGTAAAAGTAGGCCCAAGCATTTCAGATGCATGTCTACGATTATAAGCTGTAGAAATTACATTATGTCGGTTTTTATTATAGAGGTAATCATAACACAGATAGGCAGTATCGCGGCCATGATGATTTTCAATGGCCCTTGCGAGTTTTTCTAATACAGGATCCATTACTCTAAAAACCAAATGATCCGGAACATTCACTGCGTACTGTCTGTACTGCCGGATAGCGGTAGGAAAATGTTTTTCGCAATATTTCAAACGATGACTGTAGCTAACCAAATGTGCGTGCATTGCAGCTTCATCTGTGTTAATAGTACACAAACTACAATGAAATTTTGCAACTTTGTCACTTAAGTTTCTTACAATTTTTATAACGTACTCAACGCCCAAAAGTGGCTGTGAGTCTGTCAAATTTGTGAGGAAACTGTCACACGTTGTTAAATTCGATTTACTTGTGACATTCTTTTCTTTAGGTTTATTATATTTGCTGCTAGGAATACTAATTTCTTTTGACGAAGAAACCGCTTTACTATTCGGAATTTCCTCATTCAGATTTTTCGGGTTTGATTCTGTGGATTTTGAGATTAATAACTTTGATAATGGAACGCAGGATATTTTTCTTTGTTTTGCCGCTGAAGAAAATGGATTTAATACAATATTTTCCTGGAATGAAACTTTTTCACCATTTACAGTTTCTTTTGGTTTTTTTACAATTCTGTTTACAGTATCATCAATTATTTCACAGACATCATCTTGTTCATCAACACTATTTGATGGCAACACATTCGACTTCTCTAACTCAATCGAATTTATCGGCTTTACTGAACTATCAGAAGATTTTGGCACATTGCTTGCCGAAACGGTCACTTCGTTAGGGTCCATGGCTTTATTTAATATTGGTTTTTGTTTCGAGTTTTGATTAAGTACAGTATTTACTGCAGCGGCAGTCTCCGATGCGCCAATTACAGAAGATTGAGCTTTATCTTTTTCAGCAGGTATTTTCGCATTTGGTACCAATTTAACTTTTATGGAAGTAGACCCTGGCTTCAGAGCATTATTAACTGAGGATTTTGCTTTGATTATTTCAGCAAGTGTTATTGGCTTTGCTGCTACTTCTTTAGCTGCAGGTACGGTAGACGCTGCCTTTAATAAGTCAATGGAATTTGTCTGAGATGAATTGTTTTGAATATTTACAGATTCTTTCTCTTTTTGTACAATTTCGATAACATTGTTTTCTTTAACCCTATTCGATTCGACTTTAGACACCAATGTCGGCTTTGACGTAGTGTTTTGATTTGGTAAAGTTGTTGGTGCAGAAGGTGTATGAACCGTTTCCGAGGTGATAACATTACTAGATTTAGCAGTAACTTTAACGGCTGATATTATTGAATTTGGCATCGATTTTACCTTGGCTGTAGCATTGATAGTAGGAGTAGGTTTTGACTTAGGAGCGGCAACTTGAACGGATTTTGTATTATCAGGTTTCTTTGCCGCTGCACAAGGAGTTGTAGACACTGTCTTCAAGTTAGTTGCAGTAGGTTTTGCTTTATTTGTTTGAATCGGAATTTTTGGTTTTGGAGTTAGGTTCTTAGATGCAACAGTAGTTTTAGCTATAGCTGGTGACTTGGATACTGGTTTTGACACTGCTACATTAGATAATGGCTTGGCTTGAGGTTTGTTCGTAGGAATTGGTTTATTTTTTAAATCTTCTGGTCTTGTGTTTTCGCCACTTTTTGTAACTGTATTTTGAACATTTACAGGTTTATTATTCACATTTTTATTTACGCCTTCTCTTGGCAGATACAGTTGCGTTCCCGTTTCCATCTTCAAGTTATGCTTCTTACCAGAAAGATGGCTGTATACATTCTTATCTCCATACTGGCACACGTTGCAAACCTTACATAAATACATCTTCTTTTGTTGGTCTGTACAAATAACCATTCTTTCCCATTTGCTACTCTTGGGGAATCGATATTGAAGTACCTTCACTTCCTTTAAAGATAATAATGCCAATAGCTCTGGATATTCAGCTATGTCAAATATTTCCTTGTTTTTCAGGTTATCCATCATGAATATTAAGTGATATGAATTTAAATGAAATCAACTAGCGGAATTTCTGCATATGATCGAATTCTATAGTACGTAGCTTTATTTTTGGAGCATTGAAGTATTTATTGATAAAAATATTTGCTTTCGGTTTTTTATTTGTTGCTATAAAAATTGAAGGAAAAATATTTTTATATCAAAATATTACAATTTAGAAAGAAAACACTCAAATATATTACTATATTTGAATTTGCTTAAATTTACATTTTTCACATATATTCAATGGAATATAAATTCATTGTCTGGCGTTGCAATGTTGAGTTTATCCTAATATACAAGGTGTATGCATAAGTTTTTAGCGGTTTTTTGCTCAAAAAGAACGTCCTTTTTAAGGTAGATTCAAAATATTAAATTAATTCAAAATATTGGTCATCGGCATCTACACATTTCGCCCATCTTTGAGATATTTATGCATGCCTTGCCAGAAAAACTGTTTTTGTTTTGCGACAAATAACAACTTCCTCCAAAGTGATGAAGTGCTGATCTAGGAATGCATACCTCATTTATGCGAAGAGGTGATATTCAGTTGGCGGCACGTCTGACGAATACCGCGGGGGCAGGAAGTACCATTCTAGCTATTTCAAGGTGTTTCTTTTTAACTGATTTTGCTGCGTGAGTCGATTTAATTACCGAGACAGGTAATTTGTTAAATGACCGACTTCGCCAAGTGAAAACCACGATTTTTTCTGTTCCGGGTTTTCAAAATAAATTTATAAAAAAAAGATTCAGTTTCAGACATTCAGCACCTTTTTTGAAAAAAAAACTATGCGCGCCGTTCTTTTTTAGGAACAAAACTCGATATGATCACTGAACGATAAAAATAAGACGCTAGTTTTTTGCGGGCTCACCTTGTGTGTACTTGTAGCTTAAAGTCAAATGATATGGTAAGGACTTATGCATACAACCTATATACCTAACAAAACTGTAAAGGAATGTCATCTCATTTGGAATTAATAAAATAAATAATGTAGAATATCTATAGAAACTTTCCAAAGTTATAAGCAATTCCTTTCTTTTAATTCTTAAAATAAATTTCTTAATGTATTTGTGTTTATTAAATTACCCTTATTAAATAATGTATACAGTGAATCAAAAATTGTTATAAGCATCTACACATTTATTGTAATATCCTGCGGCTGATTTGGGTTAATCTTTATTGGCAATGTTATGGCTTGTCCGTAAATTAATAAGTAATATGATAATATAGCACATTATAAACCATAAACCATACTGGAAAATTACAGAAGGAGACCATAAATGGCACGACAAAATGATGTACACTTCGCCACAACATTTCAAAGCACTGTAAAGCTTCGCAATGAAATGCAAAACTCTCATCCAGCACGAAATATACTGTACTGTTCAAAGATGCAAATTGCATCATAAATTTTGATCTTTAAGTGAGTCACTGTATGACAATAAATTAATTTTAGGGTGTAAATATTAAGCATAAATACCAATGAAACAATTAAATAATAAATTTACCACTATTTTGAAAGTTTTAGCGACTAAGAGGGGTCTAAGGGGTAGAGGACCCCTCGAATTATAATATCTTAATTTAGTAAACCTTAATTCGGTATTCACTAGATAATACGTCTCTTAAATAAGTTTACTAAAACGATTCATGAATTAAATTATCGTTTACCCTTTCACGCTATCTGCCCCAATATACGTGTAGTGTTTTATATGGTAAAAAACACTTTTTAGGTCACGCAAGAAAAAATTAATTGTCTAACAAGTGCTGTAATAGCATATGTATATATATATACATATATATTCTGAAGAGAAACGCCACTTAAGCAAATGCTTTAAATGCCAGTTAATACGTTACGAGTCACGAGGTTTTATCAACCTCTAAAGTTGACAACTTCGTAGAGATGGATATAACTAGAAGTTTTGCGTTATTGATGACGTATTAGTCATGCCGCTTTGCCTTAAATCATGTTGGAGTGCCTCAGTATGTAAACAAATAGTTCTTGTAGTGCTATGCGTGTTCATGTCACGTAAAAAACACGCTCCAGATATTGTTATTCGGTTTTGGTGCACCAATAAGAAGTGAAATAAATATTTATGCCGTTAACAAACATTGGAAATATTTCGTGGATGCACACACAGATAGCAAAACCAAATTGTTACTTTACTCATTTTAAATAAAACTGAACAGAAGCACGAAAAATGAGGCATCATATAGCCGGGGTGACTCTCTATCATGCGAAAAGGTATTCATCTTTAGATCTTGTTGAACTTATATTAGTCCGTAAAAATACGAAACTCCTTCGTCTGAGGGACGTATGCTTGATTCTAATTAGACTTTTTGCTCACTGTGTACGTATTGTATTCAACACTTCACTGTGTTATTGGATCGCATAGATCTTAAATATTTGTTGGAAAAAATGAATTGAAATTCAATAGACTATTTGGCTCTTGCTTATTTTTTTCAAGTGTCAGCAAATAATTCTGATATTATATGTAGATATATACATACACACACATGTATGTAGTGCACGTGTTCTAAGCCGACTGTTACAATTAAAGCTATTTGATTAGAGACTTAAACTAAACTTCAATACTCTTCACTGGGATGCGTTAAACTTAAATATAATTGTTATTATATATGTATTACAAACTTGGATTATTTCAGCTTTGGGACAGAACAAATGTTTCGTTCTTCACAATATTCGGGCAATAAAAGTGTCACAGCTCCATGCATTAATTATAGATGTATAAAATAAACATGTCCTTGCTAACGGGACGTAACTACGTACATATGCATATATATGTATGTGCACACAAACATGTGCAAGTGCACATATACACACGACTACAAGAGTTCATATGTATATATATGTGTGCATGCTTATAATATATATATGTATATACATACGTACATAAATTTTAACATGTATATGTTTTTTAACAATGTTGCTACGCATCGTAAAAAAAGGAAAGATATTATTAAAGGGCTGGTTGGAAACGCTATGAGGTCATGCAAGGCGCATTGATTTTTTGTGTCCATATAAAACTCATATATGCATATGAATAAATATGGCCACATTCACCAACCGTTTATTCATTTAGTTATTTGAAACATAGTAGAATATAATTGTATTTTTATTATTTACTTACCGGTCTTATTTACAAATATCAATCAATCCCAATTTCCAGCTGATTACCGCGTTCCAGCAACTTTTGAGAATTGTAAAACGGTTCACTTTCCTACGGTAGAGAAGGTCTAACAATATAATTTGCATATACAATATATATTTATAATATATATCTAATATATCTCACATATATACAAAAGAATTTAATTCATTGATACGTACATATGCTATTCTTTCCTTGCGACTTTACACACAGTTAACTGCAAATGTATCCACGCAATTATTTATTATTTATTTATTCAATTTCCACAGAAATTTGCAATAACTTAAATTTGTTATATGCATAGGACGAGGACTGAAAATTTCGATGACAACGAAAAAAAAGGAATAAAAGTTGGTTTGTCACTTGCAAAGTGAACTGTAATTTTTGGCTGTTTTTTACCCAGAGATGCTTTGATTTTTAGAGATAACATTAAAAGTTGCCGCCAATAAAGATTTTAAACTTTTGTTCGGAATTAACGGGTCTGATAGACAAATTTGACGAAATAATTATTATTTTTTTGGCTAAATTCATGGATATTCCAATTTAGCTTTTAATTTGCGGTACAATCGGGCTTGAGTTAATACAAAACTACATCGATAAGTTCTCTGATGGCTAATCGATCAAAATCACATATGAATAAGTTTCTACTATCGGTTCATTAATGGAACGATTTGGTAAGCAGCTCAAGTTGAGTCAGTGCAAAAATCAAAAATACATACATAACGATGCTGTTTCAAAGTCAACACTGCGGCGAGTTTATTTATAAAACATACGCAGATCACACTACAATTGTTATTATTGCATATATGTACATACATATGGATGTCTATATCTAATCATATTATTCTGGTCCGATTTACAATTATTTTACTTGTTTGGAATTCAAATTTCAGTACGCACCCCTCTCACACTCTATCCATCTCTCACACTATTTCCCTCCCTCTCTCTTTTTCTTTCTTTTTAACATTCGGTTCATTCCTCTTTGCCCTCCCTCTAAAACTTATTTTTGGTATAAATAAAAATAATTGTTTTGAATTCAATTACGACTAACTTTTTCCTTTCATTTTATATACTATTACTCAGTTAAATTAATATTCTAATTTTTCGTTGTTATTTATTTATGATTTATGAAATAAATAAGATTAAAAAGAATAAAATAATGAGAAATCTTTAATATATTTAGAAATTTATATATTTTTTCATAACCAAACGAATTTAAATATGTATCTAATAAATATGCTTGTATTTCAGCTAAGAATGTTGTATTAGCAAATTATATTATGGTGTTCTGCTCTACCGCATGGTGTACTGGGGAATCAAATATAAATTTATTGTTCCAACCCAAATTCACATTACTTTGCTAACTATGCGCTTAGCTCTGTCGTTTGATGTTAGCTCTGTTCTTTTAAACCAGTTCAATTCGACAGAATGAAAAACTGAAATTGCAAATGACGGCTGCGGCGGAGAGGAAAATTTAATCTTCTTATAACATTGTAATCGTCAGTCGAACGCATCTTTTTATTTTATTTTTCAATCATGGACAGTTCTGGCAATAATCGTTATGAGCTATTATTTATGGATGATGACTCCAATGCCACAATCGCAGCATTAAAGGCTCCCATTGTGGAAGCCGGCAAAAAGAAGACCACAGATCAACAAAACGCGCGGCAGAACAAAACTAAAACTGAAAAAGAAAATAAGTCAATCGTATTAAACAAAAACAATGCTCAAACGAAAGTTACAACTGGTCCAAAGTCTATTGCCGCTAAGAATGTTACAACCAATGGCATCAAGGAAACGCGCCCAAAAACAAATGTGCGCACCAATGTGACAGTAAACAATCATTTCCATGCAGCACCTGAGTACAATAATGAATTACCACAGCGCCAACATAGGGAGCGTGACGGACGGGGTCCGCCACCACGTTTCCGCAGTGAGAAATTTGGTAAACGTGAATTTGATCGTCAATCGGGTTCTGATAAAACGGGTAAATATAAATATACAAATACACACATATTTATATTATATTATATACATATAAAAATATATCTACAAATGTATGTATATTATACGCGGCTAATTCTAAAAGAAAACTAAAATTTGTTTTTTTTTTTATATATTTTATTAGTAAAAATAGAATTATATATACATATTTTATATAAATCATAAAAGAATTAAAATATAAAACCATAATTTTGGCTGTAAAAACCAGTTTGCTCTCAAATGTGCGTAATGAACAACAAAGCTATCGATTGTGTTTCGATCTTTCTAATATCGACAATAGTTTCTCACTATCGATGTTGTTCCAATTCTCATGATTTGCGAGATTTGAATTAAAACAAAGGACATTTTTTACGTATATAAAGAATTTAAAGATCCCAATATCTTTTTCCATCCAAAACCAATTTTCAGAAATCTATTACTATTTATATTTAAAAAGCAAAATAATATCGAAGATTGATAAAACATTTTTAACATAAATATTTTTGTAATTTTTTTGATAGGCATAAAATCTATTGATAAACGTGATGGCGCTGGTGCACACAACTGGGGTTCTGCAAAGCAGGACATTGAGGATATTAAAACTGGAGCTGTGGATAAACACCCTGCAACAGATAAAGACGATTTGGCAACTGAACAGACTGGCGATGCAATAATCAATTTGGAGGAAGAAGAGTCTAAGCAAATGACACTTGATGAATGGAAAGCTCTGAAAGATCAACGTGCGAAGCCCAATTATAATCTGCGTAAAGCTGGTGATGGTGTGGATAACTCGGAATGGAAGAAGATGACTGTGTTGAGCAAAAAGAAGGATATGGACAATGAGGATGAACTAGAATATGATCCGTCAATGTATCCACAGCGTGTTGGTCGCCTGCAGCGCATTGTAGACATTCAATTCAATTTCAATGATGGTCGCAAAACAGGTTTTCGTAAGGGACCGCGTGCTCCACAGCGTGGAGGTGCGCGTCACGAATCAGGCGCTAGCAATGGATTCGAGAAAGGTGTGTCATCGTTCCATAAGTTTGGGGAGCAACGTCGTGTTGGCTCAAAACCCCTAAAAGTAGATGATGAAATTCAGTTTCCCACACTTTCTTAAAATCAACAACTTGTTAACAAATTTTTACAACTTTTTTAACATATACTTAAGTGGATTATTTAAAGGAGAGCAAATAAATATGCTTGACATTGATATATATGTACTTTACATAAAATTATTTAGCTTTCCCAGCTAATATTCCTTAGAATTGTACGAATATCCTTTGAATTTTTATACGGCACGCATATACATTTAAATAAGCTATTTGAAATAGCTTTAAATGTTAAATCATTTACATATGTACGTAAGAATCATTCTCTTATTGAAAATTAAATTGAATACGATCATGAGAGGACCGGACACTATAGTATGTTTAAATTCTAATGAAGCCTCTTATGCATCCATAATTCATGTTGGTGAATACAAAAGAAACTTATAATACCGTGTATTAAAATGATTGATATGTTGGAATGAATAAATACATCAAAATCAGTTATAGAAAAAACAAATTTATTTTTAGTTGATTATAAATCGTAAAAACAGCTAAAAAACTCATGCTCAGACTATACTGAATGAGAGCACCTGCAATTAGTATTAATTGGGTATAATTCGCATGTTCCATAACTCCAATTGCCAGAAGTATAGTCTCTTCTTTATTCTATCAATAGAAGATACATCATCCCCCTCATAAAAGGCATTGAAATACAATTGAAGGTTCACGTCCTTCATCTGTAATTTAACGCTTTAAGATAACAAAAATCCCCGTTGCTAGCGTGTTTAACAAATAGGGTATTTGCCAGATAATGTAGATCGTTCATGATGCATTTTACCCATTTAATAGTCCCCTAAATCTTTACTTTGATTGATCTTAGTCGAATTTAGGAATAGTCCATTTTTTTATTTTATATGCAATTGTTTTTATTGCAGTAGATCGCCTATCTTTGTATGTCTACTATATAAACATAAGACACTACAAAAAAGTTCCATAATTGTATGTAATCATAAGTAAAAAAAACTGACAGTAATCGTATCATGCAATAGGTGTAGATAAGATAATAATAAAAAGCACACGTATTTGGTTATGGATTCGTTCTTTTAGTGTTCCAGTTCTCCTTTAATCTTTACGATTAAATCATTTAGCTTATCCGAATTATACGTTTTTCTCTTTGACTTTAGAGGGCATACTTTCTTTACATCCGTTTCACATTTTAGCTAAAGTAAATGTAAAATTGAGTAAAACATAAATAAATTGAATTACATAAATATTTTCACTTACAAAATTTTTGTATTCTGGAGATATGGATTCTATTAACAATATTCTATTTTCTATATTTTTAATACGTTTCAAAATATCGTCGTTCGAGTTGATACCCATATAGGATTCTATATTCCGTAAACGTGCGTTTTTCGATTCATCGTTTCCATATAGATCAATGAAATCTAATTCCGATGACATTAGCTTATTTAATTGAAGTGAATAATCGGGCCCCACTTCTGGTCCACAATTGTTTTTCACACGTCGAACTGTCATCAATAAAAATAATGCTTTATTTACAAATCTTAAAATATAGTTTAGCCTTTAGCTAAAAATTAAATTTAATACAAATTTCATTCAATACAACAATGTTAGTACACATGCTACTAGTGAATATATTAATCTGATTAATTAGCTTTCTATTATGGTTTATACACACCTTTTAAATGCCCATTGGATTGTTGTTGCTTTATAAGGAAACTTTGAGTACGGGCACAAGAAGTTTTCTCAGTGGTTTTCGAGTTATCCTGTTCTAATTTTATTTCTGCATTGGAATGTTGATTGAAGTCGTTAATATTACATAAATTAATTTCATCCCGTTTCCTTTTTAAAAAGCAATCTACACGCCTGTTTAACTCGCGGTCATTAACTCTGATTTGCACCAATTTATCAGGTACATTTTCTATTGCCCGATTAATTTGACAAGAAGAGAAATCGAAAGTCCTTAAGGATGGTTTAGACTGTTCTGTGTGTATATTAACAATATATTTGTATATTAAAATAAAAAATATAGCGCAAGTAGTCTTATGTAGGTTCTTATTACATATATACAATTCAATTAGAATATTATTGATATATTTATAGACTCTTACGGGGCCAAGGACACTCCTTATTTTCCTTCCACTCGCCAACTTGTTCTCCATTTTCATACATTTCTTTTTTCCATATAGGTACACGCGCTTTCAATTCATCTATAGCAAACGCCACAGATTCCAGGGCATCTGCACGATGTGGTGACGAAGTAGCAATTACAACGCTTGCTTCTTTTATAGGCACTGATCCAAGTCGATGATATATTGCAATATGCTTAAGATTTGGCCAACGAGTTCTTAAGTCAGCACAAATCTTACTTATTTCCTTTAAGGCCATGCTTTCATATGCCTCATATTCCAACGATGTTACCTTTAAGTTGTGAAACAATCAATTAACAATAATAGACAGAAATATTATAAACAGGATAGATGTAGTACATGTGCCAAAACCAGTAAGAACTATTATAATTTCTTTCGAGACCTAAATGATTTAATCTCTATTAAAATTAAATGCTTTAGAGATGGTGGTGTTCAAGCGTTTCGATACACTATACATTTACAACATTCATATATATTTGGATCTTCTTGGTTCAAAACGGTATAGTAGATAGTATATTTTAAATATGACATAAATTAAATTTTCATACAAAAACTCGTCTTGTTTAAAATGTTGTAATCTTTCGTGCATTTAATCTTCGATGTTAATCAAAAATATATATTCGTTTTAGAGATCTTTATAAAATAAACATAAGTAGACAACACTCGACAATAATTTGTAATTATTGAACACGCAATCCATGAAATTATACGAGGGTGGTTTAATATGTCATTGACTTTTTATTTTCGTTATCAGTTTTATGTCTAAACGTAATATCTTTGTAAAATAATAGTTTAAATTGGAGAATATATTGTATTAAGTAGCATTGGTGTACACCAATTTAAAGATTCTGTCTTAATTTTTTGGTTTTGGTGTTCTATCTTTCTAAGGTACTAAAGTGGAACAAAAAATCATTCGATTGTGGTATTGAATGTGACTGCGGCTCCAATTCCGTGAATATGTGTTATGATGTTTTAGATAAGATACCTACAGCCTTAGCCATAACACGCACCTTCAGTCTTCGGTCACTCAAAAACACTCCAATGAAATTCAGTAAACCACTTTTCAACCAACCACTTAAGTGTATGGTATTGGTGACTTTAAAATTTAAAAGTTAAATGCCAAAGCTTCTTCTAAATTACAGTCACCGACAGACATTTTTAAAGTCACTGACTTATAAAACAACCCTCGTAGTAAAGAGGAATAAAAAATAATAATGTACTTTAAGTAATTAACATAATAAGCATGCCTTTTTTCCATCGAAGTTGTCACGT
>JBAMCO010000002.1:6170-19503 GCA_037075125.1 Hirtodrosophila caputudis | reverse complement strand
TTGTGCCCACAAAAAACGAAGAAGCTCCGCAACCATCATCAATTATCAAGTCATTAATAAGTCCAATGTCAATTTTGCTATTTACTAGTTGAATGTGATCCATGGCAGCAGAAACGATCAGCCACCGCTTATGGGTGGAATTATAGCAATTTCGTCTCCTTGACGTAAACAGATCTCTGTGTCCAGATTTTCAATATAGTTCTCGTTGTGAGCTAGAATCAGATTATTGCTTATTATATGCAAGTTGTAGCTATATACAAGTTGTTTGAGCAAATCCCCTGCTTTTATCACAGATTCAGCAGCAAATACTGCACGAGAAGTGTTTGCAAGTTCCCGACTTTTCGCAAAAAATAAGACATTAACACTGACAAGCGCGGAGACCTTCTCTACGCTCATGTTTTACTACTCAATAACAAATGCGATCATAATATAGTGATGGTAATTATAAAATAAAGATTGCACCATTTAATTATCGATAACATGCACAAATGTTTGGAGTGATGAAAATGGAACACAAATAATTATGTACACACTTTATCTTCAAGAATTTATTTTTCAATATTTGGCCGTAAAAAAATTATTGCCTTCGTGTACCCTTATCCGACTTCGTGGGACTTCAGTAAACTGTGACGTAGAAGAACAGCTGTATTGGCGTAACCATGTATTCTTTAAATAATATTATAGCGCGACACTTGTATTAAATAATTACACCCTGTACCCATTTGAAAAATGTAAAAAAAAGTACCAAACAGTGCTAATGTATGTCACAGGCAATAGGAAGTGTCTAAGACCCCGTAAAGTATATGTATGTTGGAACACTGTTATTATTTTCTGGCATTGCTATAGCGTAGCGAGTTTTGGTCGCACTGAAAATCTAAACGCAATTGCTTTAAGTCGCTACTTCTTCTCTTGTGCCTACTACCGAACCACACTCGACGACAGCGACACTACGTTTTCGCCCCGGTATAACCAATAACAACACAACCATAGTGATGAAATTACTATTTCTGTGGAATACCCGAACGAGCATACCTATATATCCATACCCATACATTTACACATACTCAATGCGCGCCGATATACATACATAAAATATATAAATTAATTACTCTGTAGTAATTTTTATTTTAATTGTTTATTCAGTTTGAGTAAAGAATATAATAAGTAAAATAATATATTACTTATTCATTGATTGAAGCGAACTGTTCAATTCAATGGTATATTCTAGATTAATCTATAGGTAATACAATTCATGCTTATCAGACCCATGCAAAAGCGGAGCTTAAAGCTTCGCGATTGTTTCATAGCAATTTATGCCTATAAGAATTTAGGCAGGAACAATTGTCTCATAGCGGCCATTCAAAAAAGCAGCGTTTGCCGGCTGCAAAGACATCCACCTTAAAGTTTATTCAGCAATTGTCGCTGGTGCCGAGCTCGATAATACAGTCTAGAGACCGTTGACTTATATATTCTTGATCAGGAAGAGTACACGAGTCGATCTGGCCCTGTCTGTCCGTCCGCCTGATCTCGGAAACTACAAAAGCTAGAAAACCCAAGTTTAACATGTAGGTTCCTCTATGCATTATACAGATTAATTCTGATTTTTTATATATCCCTCACTCCTCGCAAATTGTAAAAAACTAATGAAAAGCCGAATAACTTCCACAATTTTAATACTGAGCTATAACGCGATCTTTACGCATTCACATATACACATACATATGTATGTCAAATTTAGTTTTTCTAGCTTTTGTAGTTTGCGAGATCCGTGCGTTCATACAGGCAGACAGACAAACAGCCCTGTCCGTCGATCGACTTGGCTTCTCACGCTGATCAAAAATATATATATTTTATGGGGGCTTAGACGCTTTCTTCTACCTGTTACATACATTTTAACCCATTTTTCATGGCTACAGGGTGTTAAAAATGCCGGGTTACCGTTCTAGCCATTGCATGAGACACGAATAATGAAACATGTGGTCGCAATTTGTGACGAACACCTCGTCGAACTCTGTAAACAATTCCGGCACAGATGTTATGTTTTTTTAATACATAAATAAATAAAATAAAATAATACGAATTTTCACTCAGTTGCAATAATTTCTAGAACAACAAAAGTTCAATAAAAATTTCATAGTAAGTGGCTCTGCCACTAAAACTATGTTACCTAAATTCATAAATAATTTAATTTTTACTTTACTTAAACAAAATTTGCAGCTTGTAAATAACTGTTTGTTTACAAGCGCGAGTTTACTATAGAGTTTTTGTTTATTTGACATAACGCGCCTTAGTGGAAATCAGGTAATCATAAACCAAAAAAGTTTTCGATTGTGTTATCGATAGTCTCATCGACTTGCTAAATTAATACGTATATGCTTTGCACATTGTTCAAGTTTATTTAGAAATTAGATAAAAAAAAGCTTTAAAAGTGCCGTATAAAAATCATTCAGTAAGTATGTCAAAATTCACAATTTTTGTCTATTAATATATAATTTAATATATTAATATCAACACACACCAGCACGAAATTTGGTCAACTTTACTGTTAGCAAAAATTGACATGGAACCATTTCTATATGTGTACGCATGTACAAAATATATAAGATAATAATTGTTCTTTTTATATTGTAGCTAAAACGACATTAGTCTCTTTGCTAAAGAAAATGATTTTCAATAATAGAAAATATTTACACAAGAAACACACAAATCCGACTTAAATAAGTTCGATGTTCGATGCCAATTATTATTATTATTATTATGTATGTACTTTACACAGTAGCTTCTAAGATCAAGCCGACTGCAGAAATGATTATTTATGCACATGTTTTTACGAATTTTATTTATCGGCTTAAGAAACATGTTATGTGTATATGTAAAATCAATTTTTGAATCTCATATTTGGTTAAAATCGGCCAATATCATATTAAATTGATCACATTCACGCGTAAATTTTAAAAGAAATATAGTTTTAAAATTTTCCAAAATTTTGTTTTCATAGTATTGGAAAAATTTTGAATTTAAAAGCTAAAAAATAATGTATTTAAAAAACATAATTCCATATTTCAGGTTAAACTGATAAATGTGATACGCGTAAAATTCAGCCATGAAAACACGCTTTAATTCGTACGATATAATATGTGGTGTCGCTGAGCTCCAAAGGTATGTTTTATATACATAGTTTATAACAACTAAAACGTTTCTTATTCATCACAAATAATATGTTAAAAACTTAATTATAGGCTGGTCGGCTTGCGCGTAAATCAAATATATGATATTGACAATAAAACCTACCTGTTCCGACTTCAAGGAGGCGGAGCTACTGAGAAGATTACATTACTAATTGAGTCTGGAACTCGGTTTCACACAACTGCGTTTGAGTGGCCTAAAAATGTAGCGCCTTCTGGTTTCAGCATGAAATTAAGGAAACATTTAAAAAATAAACGATTGGAGCATATCAGTCAACTAGGCGTAGACAGAATAATTGATTTCCAATTTGGCACCGGAGAAGCCGCCTATCATGTTATGCTAGAGCTTTATGATCGCGGAAATGTTATTTTAACTGATTATGAAAAAACAATACTGTACATTCTAAGACCCCACAAGGAAGGTGAAAGTGTACGCTTTGCTGTCCGCGAAAAGTACCCCATTGACCGCGCAAAAAAAGAAAACAGTGAATTGTCAGAACACGCAATACGCACAATAATTGAAAAATCAAATGCTAATGAAAATTTAAGGCGTATATTAATGTCAGTCTTAGACTGTGGTCCAGCTGTAATTGAGCATATTTTGATCGAACATGGTTTGGAAAATTGCGTTGTAAATCTTGTTGTAGATGCTGACAAACCATTAGATGATATATCAAAGACACAGCACACGAAAAAGAAGAATAGGTCTCGTACGACACATATAAGCAATGCTAATGTCAAGTCGTTTGACATGGAGATTGATCTACCAATATTAATGAAGGCCATAAAGGTTTGTAATTTTTTGTGATTTATGTTATAATAATATTTATCAAAAATATTTCAGAGTGCATGTGACATAGTAGCAACTGGACGAAGTGGAAACTCTAAGGGTTATATTAATCAAGTAAAAGAAGAAAAACCAACAGATACTGAAAGCTCGGAACATTTTTACAGAAATGTTGAGTTTCATCCTTATTTATTTAATCAGTATAAGGATCAACCCTTTGCTTTGTATAACACCTTCATGGAAGCCGTTGATGAGTTTTTCTCGACGCAAGAATCGCAAAAAATAGATATGAAAACATTACATCAAGAACGAGAAGCTCTTAAAAAGCTATCCAATGTAAAAAAAGATCACACAAAACGTTTAGAAGAACTGAATAAGGCACAAGATATTGATAAGAGAAAAGGAGAACTAATAACATGTAATCAAAATTTGGTAGATAACGCCATTCTGGCAGTTCAATCGGCTATCGCTAGTCAATTGTCTTGGCCAGATATACAGGAGCTCGTTAAAGAGGCTCAAGCCAATGGTGATATCGTAGCTAGTGCTATAAAACAACTGAAACTAGAGATCAACCATATATCGTTGCTTCTTAGTGATCCATATAGTAGCGAAGATGAATGCTTAGATAATAGTAAAAATGCTGAAAAAAAAGATTCAATAGTTGTTGATGTCGATTTAGCCTTAACCGCGTGGGCTAACGCACGCCGCTATTATGATATGAAGCGCTCTGCAGCTAAAAAGGAACAGAAAACCATCGATGCATCACAGAAAGCGTTAAAATCAGCTGAGCGTAAAACACAACAGACTCTGAAGGAAGTGCGCACTATATCAAATATCGCTAAGGCACGTAAAGTATTTTGGTTTGAAAAGTTTTATTGGTTTGTTAGTTCCGAGAACTACTTGGTAATTGGAGGAAGAGATGCTCAGCAGAATGAGCTTATTGTTAAAAGGTAAATCATTATATTTATTTTATATACATGGCATTTATTTAATATAGCATTATTGAATTTTTGTATGAAAATAGGTACATGCGTCCGAAAGACATCTATGTGCATGCCGATATTCAGGGTGCTTCAAGCGTTATCATCCGCAATATAACTGGAGAAGAGATCCCTCCAAAAACTTTATTAGAAGCTGGTACTATGGCAATATCCTATAGCGTTGCGTGGGATGCAAAGGTCGTGACCAATGCATATTGGGTGCACAGTGATCAAGTTAGTAAAACTGCACCGACAGGAGAGTATTTGGGTACGGGCAGTTTTATGATCCGTGGAAAAAAGAACTTTCTGCCGTCTTGTCATCTTATAATGGGTCTTAGTTTACTCTTTAAGCTAGAGGATGGATTTGTACAGCGCCATGCAGGAGAAAGGAAGATCCGAAACACAGAAGATGATGATGATGGACCCAAAATCAAACAAGAAGAAATAACGTATGCTGAAATTGATGAGACACGTGAAATAAACGATTTAAGCTCGGAGGGCGCAACAGGTGGCTTTCCAAATACTGAAGTTAAGGTTGAGCATGATACCGGTCGAATTACAGTGAAATCAGAGTTAGAACGGGAAGATTCAAGTAGTTATGTTCTTAAAAGTCAACAAGACAACGGGAATGAAGAGGATACGTTAATTATAGAAGCGGCGCCGTCGCGCAAAAAGAGTCAAACTAATAGAAAACGTAGAGATGCTAAAGGACGTTCGGAAAAATCAGATATGGATAAATCCCAAAATAATTTATCAGAAATTGAACCTTTACCTTCTTCAAAAATAAAACGCGGTCAAAAGGCAAAATTAAAGAAAATGAAACAGAAATACAAGGATCAGGATGAAGAGGAACGCAAAATTAGAATGATGATATTAAATTCCTCAGGAAAGGATAAATTGGCACCCATTAATGAAAAAGATGACGATAAACCTAATACTGTTAAAAAAGTACAAAAGAAGGATGTAATTGAAGAATTCTCCAAAAACCAATTTGAAATTGAGGAAAATGATGATACTCCCATTGGTGTTGATGCCGATTTGCTCGATACTCTCACTGGTCAGCCTCTTGATGATGATGAGTTGTTATTTGCTATTCCAGTAGTAGCTCCATACCAAGCATTGCAACAGTATAAGTAAGTATCCTTAAGCGCAAAAGTTATTATTGTAGTTAGATCAATGACAAATTTTGGATTTATATTTATTTATGGAATGAGGACTAAGAAAGTTCTAAATTGATTCTGTCGAGTAAAATGACATTTATACTATGAAGATCAGATAGCGTTCAAGAGTTTACCATTAGTATTTGGCTTTTAATTTGTCAATACATGGGGAACAATGTAATTCAATACCTTTAAGCGATGTTGTTTACCAATCACCTTTTAAATATTTGATAATTAACTTGTTTAATTGCAACTGATAGTAGTTTTGCGTTTACAATTAAATTGTTTCAAAAGTCAATTAAGATTTATTTTTTATTATCACATTTTAACTCATAATTTACATTTTTATGTGTATTATTATAGGTTTAAAGTGAAGTTGACGCCTGGCACAGGAAAACGAGGAAAGGCAGCCAAAGTCGCTCTGAATATGTTTTCAAAGGAAAAATCCTGTAATAACCGAGAAAAGGATTTACTGAAAAGCATCAAAGACGAGATGCTCGCAAGAAATATTCCTGGAAAAGTAAAAATTTCTGCACCTCAGTTACAAAAATTTAAGAAGTAGTCGAAATTGAATGGAATTATTGTGAAAAGTATTTAACTGATTTATATAAACAAGAAATAATATTAAATTTCAACAAATAACTTTTTGGGTTTGAAAAAACTAATTTTGCATACAGGACTGTTGGACTGTCTGCGGTCGCTACAAAAACTCTAATTTATTTAAATTTCATGAATTCATTGTATTATTTATAAGAACTCAACGTTCAGCATGTGGCAAAACGACACCTTAAATTTGTTTTAAAAATTAATTATTTAATACAAGTGACACCAAATGATTGATAAATAAATTCTTGAAAATGAAGTGTGTGCATATATATTTTTGTTCCATTTTCATCCCTCCAATACATTTGAGGATATTATCGATAATTAAATAGTGCAATCTCTATTTTATAATTACCATCACTATGTTATGATCGCAATTATTATTAAGTAGTGGAGCATGAGCGCAGAGAAATAATATCTTATTTTTTCCGAAAAGTCGAACTGGTAAACACTTCTTGTGCAGTTTTTGCTTCCAAATCTGGGATAAACGCAGGGAATTTCCTGAAGCAGTTGTTATTTTCTAATATTACGTATCTTAACTATAGTCCGTTAAGGTATTTACTTATAGTTATTATAATTAATTGTGCTTTCTCAAGCAACTTTAATTTATTATGTTGAAATTGAAAAATAGTGATACAAGAGAATTACGTTTTGCGTCTTGTGAGCACTGATTGACTTGATCTGACTTGCGAAGAAGTGGGACTACAATACACGCAGATCAGCTAGAGTCTTTTATTTCACGAGATCTTGTGAGATGCAAGCAATCAGCTGTTCTTGCTATTGTTTTGTGCCTGAATTTCCAAACGTGCGTGCCAGAGTTGTACTCGTCTTGTCGTTACCTAAAAGTATCTCATTCGCGATTCGTTCGTTCAATTTATTTATTTAGTTTTAGTATTTATTTATATAGTACTGCCATTTGAATCTGTATATACTTGATCATCACCACAATAGAGGAAGACAAGGTAATGCCACAATGTGTAAAACTTTTCGGCTCTCACTGCTGTACATGTTTACAAAACGCAAAATGCGTTGTTGATCGCTACACTAACAAGTTAAATCCATAAGCCTGATTTATGTCTTCTCTTTTGCTGCTGTAAGGGCAAAATGTATTGTGAACTTGCGAAGTTGTTTTGAAGTTGCTGCTCCTGTTTCTGAAATATTCAGAGTATTGAAATAAGTGTACGCACATTAAGGACAATTAATATCTCTAATATATTTCGTACAATAAGCTGTCAAACTTGGAAAGTTTTTGGATTTGTTTGGCTTTGTGGTGTAACAAAACTATAACGGGACATAACGGTTGTGCGCTTTGTCTTTCCCAAACGTGGTTCAGGTTACGAGAAACGTCGGGCCGTTATGTTCCGTTACCTTTGTTCTACGTCACACTTTACCCAAAATCATATAAAAATTTTTGCCTTCGTGCACTTTTATTCGACTTCGCGTAATTTCGGTAAAGTGTGACGTAATGAGCAGCCATCTTTAAACCGTGCTGTATACAATATGTAGGCCCGCTCCCACAATTGATAATAATTGATTACATTTATAATTTTGTTTTGTTTTGATGGCTCTACGCATGTGGCCTTGAATTTCATCCTGATCGGATCATAAACACGTGGAAAAACCGGGGATAAAGTGTTAGCTGTAATACCACCAGTGTATGCGTAATAGACGGCAGTTTATGTGTGTGTGTTTGTGAATGTAATGTGAATGCGTGTAAATCGTGGTGTTTGATTTTTTGTTACTGAATTGGTCGCATCTGCTGTGTAAAACGATAGTTGAGTGCATATGTGAATGCGTGTACATTGCGTCTTTCGAGTGTGTGTGTGGGTGGGCATAAGTGCATATACAAATATATACAATTTTGTTTTTAAGGAGTAGGTACAGCTGATCCGTAGTCGTGTGTGCTCGACTACACACGTTTACTTGTTTTGTTTCTCATTGTCCGTTACATACATTTGCATAGTTTTATACCGCCTTTTTATCCATTATTCAAATGATTGCGGGGAGTAATAAGAAAAGTTTATTTTGTTCAAGTATTAAGCTTTGTCTTTTTAATAATTATTTTACTGGTGCTTGTATCCGAAAATGCAGACTCGACTTCATTCGCCAATGTAATTTGATATCCTGCGCAAGTTATCGAAATCCACTCCTCCACCAAAACCGCCATGATTCGGTTTGACAATCGATCAATCGATCCAATCAACTAAAAATTGAACGGCATAAGTATTTGGTCTCAACAATGCTGCGCAGTTGCAATATTGTTGCACACATTCGGCCTAATGCTAACACAGCAAAAACAATAATGTCGCGTCGGCAGACATTCACTACATATTCGCAAAATTATTAACTGCACTCTGCTAGTTAGATAAGACTTTATTTTTCAATTTTTCATATCACTTCAGTTAATAATTAAAAATATAAATCTTAGCTTCCTCTATCTTCTAAAGATACTACGATAACACTGTTGCATTCACTAAAACAAAAGAGATGAAACTTAGCCTTCACCGTTTGCCAGAGATAACGGGGTAACTCTGTGAAGAAACTTTGACCACGATTGCCTTTCAATGATAATTCTCGCAATCATATTGTATGCTAAATCATTCATACTCAAATTTGGCGTTTCCTTTGCTGCATTCATCCGTTAACCAATAGTAATAAGAGTACTTTTACTAATTTATTTATATATTTATGTTGACTATTTAACATTTGTTTATTATTTTAATTTATGTCTTTTACAGACAAAATGAGAGAGGAAATTGTAAATCTCTCATATCTTGTGAAATATGTTCCATTTCTGGAGTATATAATACTTAATGGAAATTCAAATATCAAATTAAAACAAATTAAGGAGTGGATCAAAAACAATGAAAGGTATTGCAATAATTATAGATAATATAATTATATTATATTATTAGCTTAGGATTACAACGTAATTAATTAACTTAATTCGTTAGCTAATGAATATTTTAATATACAATGTTGAGAATTTTTTTTTTTTGTGTTATAAAAACATCTTTTTATTCATTTATTAACTGAAACAAATGAAAAGTATTCGTTGGGTTTTAAAATAGAATAATATACATAATAATAATAATCTAATGAATAATACATTTTCGGCAATGACTTGAAATGGTATATCCGATTTCAGTTAAGTTTGTAATATATCATAAAATAATTACATAATTACATAGTCAAATATAAAATAATTATTTGTAAATATTATAATTTCAGTTTAAGAAAGACACTGACAAGCAAAATAGAATGCGTTCTAAAAATTCAGTATAACAATCTGTTGCTAAATAAAAAGGTATGTTTTTTTTTTTTAATTGTCAATTGTAAATATTATTTGTCAAAATTACTAATTCGTATTAATTTTTTTTATGAGTCTAAAGATCTATATTGTTTCATTTACAGAAAATACCCGAATGGATTCATGATCTTTTCAAAGATGAAATAGAACAAGTGGACTTAGAGAGCTCGGACGATGATGATGATGACAACATTAATAATGATGAAGTTCAAGATCAATTGATCGAAATAGATTCTCATAGCTCTAGTGATGCTATTGAAAGTTTCGATGATAATGTAGAAATTGAAGATCAAACAGGAGGAGCAGATGTTCAGAGCTTAGAGGTTGTTGGAATTGTTGATTATTCTGTAGAAAACAGAGGTTCAGAAACTTCTAATGATGGTGTTGATTTTAAGGAGCAATTGGAGGAAATCGGCTTGCAATGTTCCAATAATGATACAGTGAATATTTTAAATAATAATATTAATGATAGATGTACATTTAATAAGGCAACTGAAGATAAAATAGGAAATCAAGAAGATGGTATCGATTACAATCCAGTTGTTATATTAAACAAACTTTCGGCAAATAATGTAAACCAACTATTAAATAATAGTTTTAATGAATTCCAAAATCAATGCGATACACTCCTAGATGTTGTATTAGTGGAATCAAATATGCAATATGCAAGTGATTCAGTTAATACAAAAAAGAAACTGAAGCAAAAGAGAAATGTGGGACATGAGTTATTTGTTTATAACAATAACCCACAAATGACTGAAAAAAATACAGTTGCTTGCATTATATGTAATTCTAAACCAAAAAATCTTGCGAGTCATTTTATTCGCATGCATAAATCGGAATCATATGTGGCCCGGTTAGCTGAAAAAACCCTGGATCGAATACGGAAAACTGTAGCATATGCGTTGCCTGCAGGAAATCTTGAAGTTACTAGTGAAAATTTCAAAATAATAAAGTTCCAGGTTTCTTGCCCTTTTTGTGATATTACTGTAACTGATCTATTTATAAACTTCTACAAGCACTTCTCATCGCATACTGGAGAATTCGCCTATAGTTGTAAATATTGCAAACTGAGAAAGCCGTATAGTACTGATATATACGCACACCAAAGGCGATCAAAAAACTGCAATGGTTCCGGAATTTCAACGTTTTATGTATACAATGATAATCAAAAGGTTATACATATTTTTCGATGCAAAATTTGTAATTTTGTACAATTAAATGAAGCTAATATAACTAAACATATTATTGATAATCATGATACTCATGGCATGGACTCGAACATTGAAAAGCTTGTTATTGCTAAAATTATGACAGGGTGAAAAGGCTTTTGAAAGCACCAATAAATGGAAGTAAGCAATTGTAAAGGAACTTAATTTGATTTTAAGGTTATGCGACATTTTGTTCCTATTACATATGAATTTAAAGGTATATATAGATATATATAAATATTTTTTAAGTTGTTATTCCTATGTTAGATTAATAAAGCATGAATCCAATCAAATGTTAACTAAAATAACAAGATTTTATTACAATTGTTTGATAATCCACAGAATATATTTGCGTAAAGTTAGTTTACGGTGAAAGGTGTTAACCAACTTGCGACTTTATCGGATGATACTTATCAACAATAAGTCATGTTAGTAAAGTTAGTTTGGTCAGACCATCCAACTATTGAGCATTTTATAGTAAACAATTTACAGAAAAATGTTTAAGAAAATATCTAAGTTTTTGCTTTGATTAAGCCTATCAAAATATTTAGGGTTCCTCATTTCTTGCTTCTAGGGCTTTAATTGCTCAGAGATAGCTACTGCGAAATTAACTTATAGGACGTTTATACAAGCGTGATATTTGATTCAGTTAATTTAAATTTAAATACCAAATCTGAATTTTAAATATTACATAGATTAATAGGTTTTAAATTAAATATGAAATAAATGATTATGAATTGAATATCGTTGCACATTTCTCTCATTCCTCGTCATTTTCTGAGCCAATAATAATAATAAAAATGATAGTGAAAGTTGGAATAAGTGTGTTGGAATACGTCAGAAAAACACTTTATCTAAGAAACAAGCAGACGATATTTTTAAAATAAATATTTTCAACTTTTTGGTATCCTTGATTAAGTTTTTAAAAAAACTGGTTGTTACCAGCAATTAATCAGCTGTCAAATTCTACTGCTATTGCTATTGCTGTTGTCATTTTTAGTGGTAATTGCACGAGCTTTTAAAGCTTAACTGTTATCGAAAGAACGTATGACTTCTGCGCAGGCGTTATAGGGAGCTAACCAATGTGGAGCGTAAGTTTATATATATTTGTTTACTGGAGTTGCTCCAGTATAGAACGGTGCATTTATATATATTTTGATATTAAGTCGCCTGTTTTGACATTCGTGTATTACGAAAAAACGGAAAAGAAATTCGCGACAATCTCTGTGGCGATTTATTATCTATAAATCAAATAATTGCAGGAAAATTGATAAAATGGCAAAACAGTCGAATTAAGAGCAAATATCAGCCTATGGGCGTACAAATTATACAAGACCGTATGTCTATGAGGGAATCTGTGTAGGATAATTGTGGATTGTGTGTTACACATTTTTTCTTGGATTCGTATGTATGTTTCAATATGAATATCAAAATAATAATTGTGAAAATTGTGTAAAGGTTTTCAACAAAATATGTACGTGACTTAGTGCAATTTTTTTCTCAATCAATTATAAAGTTTAAAGAATATGACTTAGTTATAAAAAAATGTGATTATTAATGCAAAATCAAACTATAGCATACACATAGATATGTATGTTCATACATACATACATACATACATACATAAATAACTAAGTGGAGGAGAACAATGTCCTTCAAGTCCGACTTGTTCATACGGACATGGTTGCTATGAGTGTAAGTATGCACATACATACAAATGTATGTAAATACATTGCTACATACGTATGCATGAGTTCTGGTACATACATATGTACATATGAGCTTGCGTTTCTGTATTTGTGTATAGGTATGTGTGTATTGATTAAATGCAGCCTTTATTCTACATATGTATGTATGTATATGCATACATCTAGATGTACAACAAAAGGAGTATCTTGAAAACAATAAGTGCAAATATAATATAAACATTTATATGTATGTATATACTGCTCTCATGTATACACACTTCTATCCACGCACCCCCACACACACACATGAAGATACATATACACTTGCAATCACAAATTAACCCCGTATTCTATAGAAATAAGGTAATGACTTCGGTATTCACCCGTAATTATTGTAATTATATTTTCT
>JBAMCO010000001.1:41273-68198 GCA_037075125.1 Hirtodrosophila caputudis | reverse complement strand
GAAAAAAAAGCAAATTGCAGTCAAACTTTATTTTTAAGGCTTATCTGAAAATTGTGAAAGTTTTATCATCGATCAGATCATTGCTTCGTCTAAATAAGTGTGTGTATAATACTCGCTACGGAGTGTACTGAATAGTCTTACCTTTATCCAGTTCAGTTAAGTTAAATCTGAATATACTTATAGAGATTATGAAATCATTATGTCAGCATATTATCTAATTATCTTATCTAATTGGTTATATTACATCTGTTACTTTTCTAGCTATAACCATATAATTAGTTTTGGAACATCATATAATTCAATTAGTTGTAACTATACTATGTATAAACAATTATATACTTTATACAAAAAAAAAAAACGTTTAAATACGTTCGACTGATTACTACTTGAGTGCAAAATCTAAAAAGTCATGCTGATAATTGTGAAATTATCAATAACTAAGTAAAAGCGCACAAATACTTGATTGACTAAGTGCATGAATTTATATAAAATTGTTTAGTAAAAACCATCTCTGATTTAGTTTATAAATCATTAATCAGGAAAATATTAAGCTGCTTAGATTCAAATTAGATAATCGAATTCAAAAAGATCTTCTTAATTCTAAATGTAAATTGAGCTTAATACATTTAGTTGATAAAACTGGTAACTTATTTAATAAAATTTTTAATAAATATTTGTCGGTTCTTAAAAAAATGATAAGCGAACTCAATGTTCATTTCATGACTATAATTTATAATAGATATTGTATTATACTAATCACGAAATGATATTGAATTTATAATCAACTATTCTGTTTCTTTTCATTATCATTTATGCTTTAATTTCAGAATGATTCACACTTGATAGGCTATCAAGACTTTGGTGTTAAATTTTAATAATATTTATCAATTGAAAAACACAACAAACTTTTTCTATTCCCAGTTCATTCTTATAAACACACAAGTAATTATGTTTATATTTGTTATCTATAGGCGTTTTTATTATCAGTGCAAATATTCGAACTTCGAAGTGAACCAACATTTTAGATAAGATTTAAAAATTTAAATAACAAACTAATATTTTTGATAAATATTTGAGAAATTACAATTTGATGAATACATTTCTCACGCAAATAATGAAATTTTCAGATATCTTCCTAGGGATTTACTTACGGCCAAGTGCCGGAACGTCTACGACGAGTTGTGCTGCTAAAGTAGCTATCATATTCATCCTCAGGCTGAATTGACTTATTTTGATTGTTATTGGCAATGTTTTCCTTAACCTTATTGGTTATCACATCAGTGGCAACTGTAACAGAACCATGATCGCTTAGCTTATAGTAACCACCGGTCTTGGCCAAACGCTGGCGCTGCTGGGAGACGGTGTGTCGCAGGAGCAGCTCATTGTAGTGGGTCAACTGTTGTTGCTGGAGCTGCTGACTGTTGCCATGAGCACCACTCCAGGCGAGTCCATAGTGCCAGCGCTCCTCAAGACGGTGCTGATGAAGCGTGGCCAAATCAATATCCGAACGACAGGCCATGGCTCAGCTCACAACTCACAAGCTTTTTGTCAAAAGTGTTAAACTATTTAGTTTCCGTTTTGTTATTGGCTTCGGTATTTTTGTTTTTTAGCACATGACAGTTGACTAATTTGGCTAGAATTCACGTTTTAATTAGCTTAACATTTACTTGGCATTGTGAGTGCCCAATGCTCAACGACTTGAGACGACCCTGAATATATTATTGACTGGCCCAAAAAAAAAAATGCAAGTAAACAGAATTAACCTTGCTCCCTTTTTGTCGAAATGTGTTAAAAATTCGTTAACCACAGCAGCTAAAAAAAACAAACACGCACATAATCAATTTTAGTCGATCGCCAACAAACCCCAATCATGCCACAACCATTCAAATCCCAAAACAAACCAAACAAAAATATTGGTAAAAGTTCAATGTTTAAATACAATAAGATAGAAAGGTTAAATATACGAACTACAAATACACTAGTAGAATTACTTATTGTTAGAGTTAATCGTATAACGATTATAGTATTTGTACTAAACTCTACAGCCATCAATTAATATTTTAAATAATTTCTTATAAATGTGGGTAAAAACAAATCACACTTAATGTTTTTTGTAATATACTAATCTGACTCTAATTTGATTGAAATATCTTCTACAACTATAAGTATTTTTATAAAAAAAATTAATTGTCAAGCAAAAAGATGAAAAACTATATATATCATTTAAAAGATTTTCGATATATAACAGAATACGTCAAAAAGTGTTCTAACCTTTGCAAGAGCATATTTAATATAATATCATGGTAAAATGCAACAGGTTTTTGGGAACAAATTTAATAATATTCTCATATAACAATAAAAGTTTTATTGTTGAAGCTTACTAAGCGTGTGCCCATCTGCGACCTGGTCTTAGTTCCGGCTCTGACGTCAACTAATTGCCATTCACATTTGCATAGAAATTCCAATAAATAAAATAAATAAGAAAAACACAAACTGCGTTAAAGAGAGAGATATCTAAACAATAAGCTGGTCCCTAGGCTTAGAGTGTCATTAGTCAGCAGAAAAAAATATAAATAAAACTTTGGAAGTTGAGCGTTTCTCTTGATAAAAGGGTGTCAGAGTTAGGTGAACTTTGCTTGAATCAATTAAAATTCAATTATGTATATATATGTACATATATTTTAATAAGCAGTTATTTTTACGTTGATAACACTTATAAATACATATATTATATTATAAAAGTCAAAAGTGCTGATAAGCAAATTAATCTGACATTGAAAATATTTTAATAAACATCACACGACATTATTTAAATAAGGTAAAATGTTAATCATGAATCAAAAAAATTTTTTTTAAATCAACTAACTCTTCCAATATAAATTATAAATGGACAACACCTAATAAAGTATTTAATTCAAATAATAATAATAATTATATTAAAGGGAATATGTATGTAACTAACTCCACTATGAAATATAAATAAACGCTTATTAAATTGATCCCTTGTTGAGCTCAAGTTATTAATTTCTAAACATAAATTTTGAAAATAATTATTACAAAATAAATAAAGACAAACAAGTATACCAGGAAGTAATTAAGGTTCGTTCACAATATTAATTAAATATATGTTTCCCTCTTTGTAAATCTGTAAGTCTGTAAACAAAGGAAGCGCCCTGTCTATGACAATAGATGACTACATAAGCGAGTTTATAATGATTTATTAAACAAAGAAAAGTTATAAAAACAATACAAATAATTAATTGCAAGCCAGATCCCAATGTCAACAAAATGCACTGTGGTTATACTCAAAGTAATTATAATTGGCTGCCATGGAATCGTATGATCCATTGATTTTTAAATACTCGTATGCTACCGACGATTAACGGAGTGACAACGTGTCAAAGTTTTCACGTTTCAATTGATGTTAGGCCAGAATTTAGGTGCAAGTCACAAATCAACGATGTCCCATTACAGAAATTGAAAGTGGGGCTAGACACTAGTGAACGCTTTAAGTAAAAAGACTACACTGTAAATGTCAAGTCATGTTGAGCTAGATAAACATTTTATTTTTTGTGTTGTATACAAAGTCCTCTAATTACATGTATTATATAAGACGGCGTATTTAGCACACGAAACACAGAAAAACACGAAACTTCAAGCCCGAGCTTTAAAATATAAAGCCAACGACCGACTGAGAGAAAAAGCGGCACACAAAAAGATAAAACGAATAATCGAGCGAGTGAGATAGACAGACAAAGAGAGCGCTCCAACCAAACACGACCGCGCTGTCTAGTGAACAAGCGATAACTGAACTGAACTGAAACACCAAAAAAAAAGGTGATTAAATTGTAAATCTTTGTGCGATTTGAAAATAAAAGCTTACGACCGTTTTTTCAGTGGTCGCACGTCGGCCAGGCAAGCAGGCCAGCGATCAGGTTGTAAACAACAGCTGAGCGAAGTCGGACACGCGTCGTATAATCAATGGAGATGCCAGAGCGATAGAGCGAGAGAGTGCATACAGTGAACAGGTGCCATCCACGCTTCAGAGAACTTTAGGTTACGTCAATACACCTGCAACATTCGGATCTCATTGCGCATGCAGTCACATATACCCAGTACTTCGCAAAAAACACAATATCTGGAAAGTCAATTACAACATTGACAAATACAACAACTGCTTGGTGGCATGACGCCGCAAGATCTCTTCGCAAAATAACCGATCCTACGCGAGTCATAACATAGTCTCTCTCATAATTGGTGCTGACAGCACTGCTATATAAATATGGTGTTTTCTCTTGCTCAGCGAGCAATCGAACAGCATGTTGTCGCTAGTCTTGTGTACAATATTATCATACTCATTTCTAATGAGTTTGTGCGCTGGAATCGTTTGATTTATTGAAATGACTAAATAGCACACGCGCAAGTATAAATTAATTACTTATACTAGTTAAATGAGCCTAATTATAATCTTATTTATTTGAGTACTTCTTATTCAGATATTTTTAAATTTATAATTTATCTTCACTTCTTTAGTATTGTGGATTTAGGATATACTTAAATTTTAATAAATTTTGTTTGATTTTATTCTTCACTTACCACCACCAACGCATTTCTATGTCGCTAGCAGTGCCATTGGTCAACAGCCCAGGTCCTGGCGCTGAGGACGCTGATCTTGCATTGTTGACATGACTGTGACGTGTGCTATTTACATTTAGCAATTGATTTTCATGCTCATCGGATGATAATGATACACTTGCTGTCGGCGCACCTGGTACATTTTGTGCTGCGGTTGTTTGGGAGACCGATTTGGGAATATTTAAACATTCCATTATATTATGAGAGGCGGAGGAGGACATACTTAATTCTAACACATACACGGTCCAACCACGACACAAAAATCTGTGCGCTTTGTTATTATGTATTTAAGTTTATTTAACTTTTCTATCATGTTTTCTATATTGTCTTGTTGTTGTTGCTGTTGACAAACAAACGTGCGCATTTGTCACCACTACACCACTTAATACCATTTAATCTATACATTACGGATAACTAATTATATATACACGACAAACTGTGATAGAACCAATTAATCAATATATTATCGTGGATGACTTAATTATTAATATTTCTTATACATATTCCGAAATTGCTTCAACGACAATTTTTTATCGAATTGTAAAAAAAGAATTCACAATAGTTTACAGCGCCAAACATATCGATTTGTTATCTGTTAATTAACAGTAGTCACAAATGAGTTTAAATTTCCCAGTTTGTTCACTAATACAGAGAATAAGATTAATTTTTAATTATTTTATGAATATTAAATCATACATCATCGTTAATATAAGTTAATTTTTACCTTATATCAAAACTATACAATCAACAAATACAGTATATCAATTTTATACAAGCTCTTTACGAAATTAAACGAATAACATTATATTAAGAATTTAATAAATTCTCTAACAGAAAATTTAAGTAAAGCAAATAAAAAATATTTTTTGGTCAACCAAACATCTACAGCGATCTAATCGACTCGCGTTAACAAGCGAATGCAGTTTGCGTTAAGTCGAGTTTGAACGATATGATCAAAATACTATTTCATTGCTAGAAATACACACTGGAACTAGCACCGAACTAGTTTGGAAGTATTTAGTTCAATGAACGAACTCAATAATGTCAAAGCAACTCTGAGCTGTGTTAATACAACCATGTTAAATTTAGCAGCGATACAATTGCGCTATAATTTTTCAAATACAAATAATTGGACTACGAGTCACTTTCAAACGCTGTTTTTGCAAATGAATATTTAAACATTAAATAGATGAGTTCTGCAAGATGAGTTCTAATGCCGGTGTTGAGCGTCCGCATAAGCTAGATTTTTTGGGTAGAAATGCTAAAAATAAATAAATACTGCTGAAACACAAGCTATATCCATACAACAAACTCATAGGTTTGAGTTTTGCGATCGAAGATGCCGGTTTAACGTTATGACAGAATTTTACTAAGTAACATTAGAATATCTAAGAAATTAGCCCAAAAAATTATTGGCAGCAAAAAGACCCACCAAAATCAAAGTTCTTAAAAAGGATTTTCAAAATTTTCTATCGAACTATCCAACCATCAACGATTTCTGCTGAAAGCAGCTCTTTAGCATGAATCGTGAATCACGATATTTGCTGTGCGCGCGGCGGACTTAATTTAAAACATGGATTCCAAAAAAAAAATTGAATGAAAATTATAGATTATTATAAAACAAGCAGTAGTTGAAGCGATCGTATCATATTTTGTAATGTGTAAAAATGCATTTTCACCACCAAGCGACTTATCCCCCAAAAGTAAGTGTATCACACGAGCTTTTTTACAATATAATCCTATATATGTATGTATATTTATTATCCTATATATGGTCAATCCATAGGGCGTTGCCCTGTGCTTTGTGATAGGAAAGTTAGCCTTATCGAGGCCACCAGGTGTGACTTAGATGAGAAAATTCACGTAAGATAGCCGTTAAGTTACATCTTGATGCAGAGCCTAGATAATCCAAGTTGGAATTGGAAGTAAATGTGGAATATCATAGAAATGAGCCAAAAAAAACATTTTGGTAACCATAAATTACGTGGTTTTGCTCGAATTTTACCAAAATCGTCAATCACACACTAAATGTTATGAGCGAGAATTTTGTTATTTCCGCAGCTCTGCTGCTGTTGTGTGGTGTGGCAGCAACAATAACAACACTTTCCTTCTAATATCCCTACCTCCTCGTTCACTAATTGTGTCAATAATGCAGAAATATGTAACAATAACTATAACAGAGTCTTATAATATATCGGTTTTTCCCCTAGCGTCGAGTTAAGTATCTAGTCAACTTTTGGCTCACAGCTGATAGAAAACAACTACTCTTGTTCTAAAAGAAGAGAACTCATAAATGCCAAGTAAAAACGGGAACGCATATTGGCAAACTATAAACTATAATATTTATCATGGCCACACAGTTTTAAAATGAAATTGTAAATTTAAGTTCTCGATATGAAATGTGTGCTATATCGATATTTGATATTCGCACGCAGCCAACTTCAATCGAGTCAACAATAAGCACAACCTTGGTGGTTGCTACAACACGCAAAATTGCAGTTATTTTTTGAGTGCTGCTGAAAATGTTTATTCGTGTTTTTTCAAGGGCGTACATACAGTTATTGTACAAATGCAATATTTTTATTGTAAACAAAATTAGTTACTTGCACTTACCGAAATTGTGTCCGTTTGGCCAACAAAGTAGTAACTAGCGTTTTTCTCAATGGCGCTGGAGAGCAGCCCGGTGTTATCGTTGCTGCTTCATCATTAACAATTTGCATCGCGCGCTCCATATCCTCAACATTCATTGTTATGTTTAAATGTTTGAATTTGATTTACACTTTAATTTAAAATTAGTTTAATATCTTTAAATATTCACGCACAAACACAACCGAGCGCTACCAATGCTCACAGTTAACTATTGCATACGTCTATGATCCGAGATTTTATGCATTTCATATGGCTAGATAAGCACGCACACCTGTCACAATACACACACCCATATAAATATACCTACTCACAGATACACAGACTCATACGCATTTTGATATTGATTCGCACACCTTGAATTCGTTAACAAAAAAGGCAAAAGCAATATATGTACAGCAACAAAAAATAATAATAAAAATAAGCATGAACAATGGCATAAAATCTGAAGCGTGTAACGCGTCGTCGTGCATCTCATGTACGGCCTGAGGGCAACATTTTCTAAGCCGGCGGTAACGGGGAGCGTCAAATTAATTTCAATTTGGTTTTCTAACTTTTGAAAAGACTCCCAACAGTATTCGATGAACCCAAGTGCCTTAAATAACCTAGCAGCGACAAACAGACTATTTACGAGGTGAACCACATGTAAAGCCAACAAGTGCCCAGGCGCCAATATGACAGACTTGCATTACTTATGCAAAATTCATAGATTTATAATTGTTAAATAAACTATTTGTACTCAACACAGTATAAAAGGAAAAATTGATGTTTAAAATAAATCTGCAAACTATTTAATAAACTCTTTTTGTTAATATACTTAAGTATTAGTCTCTAATATAGCAATAAAAATGTTGAAGTTCTATAAATGTACAAAATTATACAAAAGCATTTGTTTTCAGTTAATAAATGAAGACCAAAGAATCAAATAATATTTAAACCTGTATAAAAACAATTTGTTAATTAAATATTTTTTCAAGTTTTAGGAATAAAATCACTTATGTATAAATGCTTTTAATTACTCAATAATGAAGACAATTATAAAATGTTATTAATTCGTTAATAAAACTAAAATAAATTATCCCTAACTTTATCTTTGCATTTCATTTTAGAAACGAATTCTTATATTCATCTCAACAAAAGACAATTATTAACTTTACAGAAACCATACCTAGTTTGTAGGTAAGTTCAAAATATTCATTTAAGTGTGCATTGCCTGTGGAATCTGTCATATATTAAATAGGAAGACCAAGTTTAAGATTATATTAAATGAAATATGCTTTCAATTGAATAAAAACGAATATGCGATTTTTCTCATTTTACAAAATTATTATTCGTTTTTAAAAAATATTGGTTATATGAACCAAAATAAGTTAACATTACAAAATGTTGAATTACAATACGAAACATATCGCATAATTGGACTATACCTAAAACTTACAACGGAGGAAAAAACTTAAACTTACGTACTATAGATCATATAATTTAATATTTTCAATCTCGTCGAAGGTATCCTCCGATCCAGATGCCGTAAGATCTGATAATTCGTCGAGACATTTCTGACGTTTGCGCACATTCCAGTGCAACCCATCGGCCAGCGAGGCAAACCAATCAGAGATTTGATCTTGAGCGCATATACTGGGCACAGGATAAATGGCGGTTGTTATACGCAGGCTATCGCCATGAAAGAGCTCCTGACGATTGCGACCATCGAAACTAACCCAAGAAGTATTGCGACTCTCTGGTGAAACGGAAATCTATTGAAAACAAGTAAACAATTATTAAATTCCATTTTCAAAAATATTACTACTTGCCTTTAATTCAACGCCAGCGGGCACCACAATGGGTCTAAAACTCAACGAATGTGGACAAATTGGCGTTACCATAATAGCTGGCACCGAAGGATGTATCATTGATGCACCAGCTGCTACCGCATATGCTGTGCTGCCCGTAGGCGTGGATACAATAAGGCCATCGCCTTGCACCGATGTTATATACTTGCCATCAAGAAACAAATCAATATTGCTCAAATATGGCGATGGACCGCGATCGATGACCACTTCGTTCAATACTAAAATGCTGTTGGAAGCCGGCGGACCATGTGCATCCAAATCAATTGCATGTTTGTGCTTATCACCCTTGCGATGCATCACACAGCGCAGACGACTCCGCAATGTTAGCGCTGCATGACCCTCCAGTACGCTAGTGAGCTGTTCCTGGAAGTTATCGAAACGAAACGGCGTTAGAAATCCCAATGAACCCAAATGGAAAGCCATGACTGGTGGCACAGATTGCTGAAACAGTAGCGAAGCATACAACAGTGTACCATCCCCTCCAAGACAAACAATAAAGTCAATGCGATCGGTGAGATCATCACGACCATCTCTATAAAATAAGAAGTAAATGGACATTAGGATTGCATTCTGCTGCACACAAATGATTCTATCTGGGAATACGATTACATTAATCCTAATGTATATTCACGTTATAAAAAAATATATTATTCTCGATTAAAATAAATTTTAATAATTCAAATTATTGCCAATAATCATGTATTATTTAAATAATAATTAATGTAATAGAATTCTTCATTTACAAATTTTAATTCAAAATTTTTGAATTAAGTTATTTACACATAACTTACTTGAAGGTCACCAGTCTATCACGTATGGCTCCAAATTTAACATTTTCGTTGAGCAACGCATCGTCTAGTACTGCTGACTCCACCCAGACGACCATGTTCTTCTCCTCCAGCAGCCAACTGACCAGCTGGACAAATGGCGCCAATACAGAGGCATCGCTGACCTTCTTGATTACCAGCACTGTTAACGGTGGCTTATACCAGGTTAAACGCTGACTGGCGGGATCTTGAATTTGCATAACCATAGCAGAGTTTTTCATAATGCGGCCACATGGTCCAAATTGTTGAACTGGCGATGGAGCATTCAAACTGCGTGTGCGCCTACAAAGAATTTATATAAAATTAATTAAAGATTAAAATCAATTAATAAATGATTTAAATTCTATATGGCAGAACCTTAGCGTATGTTTTATGGGTTGATCTTTCAATTCTTTAATATTGTTATTGTTATTTTGCTCTAAATTGCTCAACTCCTCAATGTATTGGGAACTCTGACGCGAAAAAAACATGATTTTGTAAGTGCGATGAGCAATATTGCCAAACCAACGTATTACATATGTATAATTATATGTTTGTACTACAAATATCGCATTAAATTTATAAATAAATATATATATTGGCAGTAATTTTCTTTGTTTACTCTGCACACACCGAAGAACAACGGTTAATTATTAAACCGATTATCAGCTTACACTATACAATAAATGTTTTCGCACACCTGTTGTAATTCGTAAAAAAAGTAAATTTTCATAAATTGCATTAAATCATAATCCCTTAGGTTTGTAAAATAAAATCACATATACTAAGATGTATATAGACTCCTAATTATTTAATTAGTACGTGTCTGCATGTCTCTTAAACATTTTATATTTCTTATCCACTGAGAAAAAACCGTCACCAAAATCACACGGCAAGTTGACTAGTCCGTTTATCGTTGTATAAAAAGTGCAACATTTTGTAGCAAACATTTGCATAGCTTCCAATCTGTTTAACAAAATAAAGAAGACATCGACATTCGTACAACCGGAATGAATGATAAATTATTGTACTGCTTAATGAAGTTTATTGAACCACATGACAAAGCGAATCCTCAATCAAAAGATGATTCGGAAAACTATTAGAGACAAGGATAATAGTTCTATTTAATAATAAATATTTTAATACACTTTTACATAAAGTTATAATACATTATATTAAATCATTTTCACTTACGGCCATGTACCGGAACGCAAGCGCTGCGAACCTGGCACTGAATTTTTAAATTCTTTGACTTTTCTAATATATGGAGTTAATAGCTCTTTTACGAATGCATTGCTATTGCATTGTTTTACGGAATTATCATTTAAATCTTTGGTCAATATATCATTAAAGTCATTCTGGTAATTTTGATGCTTTGAACTACTCTCAAGTCCATAATACCAGCGCTCTTCAAATCGAAGCTGATGTGTGGTTAAATCAGTATCTGACTGGCAGTTCATAATTCAAGCGCACACAATTGAATAGTGGTAATAAAAGAAAACTCTGTAGAGAAACAGCTGTCAGCAATAAAAATTAACACAAGTTAGAGAGTTATAGTCGAGTATACCCAAACACGGTCTTCATTATATTCAGTTCCCATACCCAAATAGATTTATTCAAACGGGTACACGGTGGGCAGGTTTTGTTATATTAAAAACAGTGACGTCAATTTACAGGGTATAAAACACTCGATGAGACAATATTCTTTTATTAATATTATCTTGGTTTTTGGCTTCACAGCATTTGAAATTTTGTTTTTAAAAACCACTTAAAATTTGTTTGTTACCCCTTAAATGCGAGCGGCATTTATTTCAATCGCATTATTGTACAAGAGTGTATCTCAAGGTTAAGTTTGATATCATTATGAAATATCATTTCTAAAAAGTAAAAGCAGCAACATTTGCGCTGACGCCAACGCTTTAATTGACAGCAAATATTAATGGCAAGCAAAATCAAAAACAAAAACAACAAATAAAATGAAATATATATATTGGTGAACAAGCAAAAACTATTTTTATGTGAGAAAAGAAAGTGTTTTCAAGGAAATATAAATACAATTGTAGTAAGTGCGTTGAAATATAAGCAGAAAAAGTTTTACATCAATTAGCTTTTAAACGTCATAAGTTTATACAAGTGCATATGCATATGCATTCCCTTTAATTATTTATCAGCTGTTTGGTTTGCTTAAGTTTTCTCTCATTGTTGATTGCTTTACACTACTATTACAGCTTAGGTTACTTATAATAGGAAAATTCGCGGTAATGAACAACAAATCGATCAGTGTTTGACAACTGCACGATCGCGTGTTTGAACAACAACTAAAAAGCAAGAAAACGAAAAGGTCTGCAATTCCACAGCGCAGCTTGCTCATAGCTAAAGGGAGCTAGCTCCGGGGGAAATACACGGTATTCGACGTAAGGCTCTTAACCCCCCGCGAACACGATTTGTAATCGGAAAGTCCGGTGCTAGGACTGAGTTAAGGCAAGGTTAACTCGCACTCACAGCTGGTAGTACGAGTGAATTCGTTGGTTCGTTGACATACAACACATGCATGACTGAGAGCAGCATTCATTCATTCAAAAGCACATGCAATGTTAATGGCGCAACGACGGCAAATACCAGAAAAAATCATGTTTTAAAATGGAGCTGCTTAAATCAACTGTAACTTGTAGTTTTACATTCGAACTCCATTAAAAATGTGAAAATAGTAAAGGAAATGTATAAAATTGAAAATATTTTGCCACGACATATGCTGGTACTCGAACTCGCGTCTACGACTACAATTAGAGTGCTGCGTGTTCCCGGATAGTTGCAGTCTGCAACAGGGGTCATTTTATAATTGTTTTGCTATTTTTTTTTTTTATTATACATATAATACGGTTCGGTTTTCAGGGTCTTACTATACTACTATTATACTTTTACTATTGACTAATGAGATGATACAAACGCAAAATTGGTAATACTATTTCGGATATTAGGTCTGGAAAAGAAAACTATGAAAGCTTTTTATTAAAAATTCTCACTTGTTAATATTGAGCTATGTATATACATTTTGTTTCTGATCTGTTTATTAACATATATTTATGGTTATATTAAAAAAACATTTAAAGGTTTGGGCTTGCGTATCAATCAATCATAACAAACGATGCGACGTGTCAGTCAATTTAATCGCTATAAAAGGTTGCACGCATGCGCGCATTGATTGTACTATGCAACAAATTTTAGATCATTTGAGAATCAATCGAATTTTTCTAATTTTTTTTCTCCATAACTCACTAAAGAATAATTTAATTACAAATAAATAAATAAAGATAAATCAAGAAATCAACACGAAAATATGCCATCCTGTGTATCAATGAAAATTAACTATGTGTAGGCAGATGGATAACGCTTACCACCACCAGCTGCTGCTGCCCACAATACCGCCGCGTGCCGACATCGTATTTTCATCGCTTTCTTTATTGTTGCTATGGTCCGCTGCCTTTGGTTGTGGCATTGTTGATTCGCCACTGTGTTTACCGGCATCTGATTGTGTTGACATTTTGATAGGCACGCAAATACATGGACTACTTTTAAGCCCTCCTGCGGTCATTCGACCAGCTCTGCTATCAATTGGCTTATTGGATACATAAGCTAGCTAAACTACTTAGCACTGTGATTGAAATATTGCAGATGAAAAGATGCATGGCAAGCCAACCAGAACGTCTTAATTTAATTTAATACTTTTTATAACGAGTTTAACATACAATTATGTCAACCAATCACCTACAACACAAACATCTCGCTTTTTGTGTTGCATTAGTGATTTCATGTTAGCGATGTTAAAGAAATCGATAAGACATTAGCAGTGCGATGTTACTGATTATAAATAGATGCTTTGCGATTACCCTTGAAGAGAATATTTAAAATATGGCATGAAATCTTTTTCGCTGCAAAAACGGTATTTTAGATCTTAAGAACGTACATGGTCTACATTCTGTCGGAAGACAGACTAGTTTTAAGAATTGCACATTAATGTAATCTTAAACTTTAATATTCTGATTATTCTGTTATCAGACGATGCACTTATTTATTCAAATTTGGTTATTAAACACACCAAAAGCCACGCCATCCACTATATGGCATTAATTTATAAAAATTAATAATTTTTTATTGTTTGTATATGGGCTCGAAGTTCGTAGCTCGCCAAATATGCAATCAAGTTGGAATCTTTGCCAACTTTAATGTAAATAAAAACATGCTTAGATAAATATTAAACGACAATTTTTTCTTAATTAAACGCTAAGACTGAATAAATTAAATATGTAGAATGAGAGTGTTTACCTTACACAAAGCAATAATATGTCAAAATTGCACAAAAGAGTGCTTAAAAATAGCAGTATGCGTATGTATATGCAAATTTGCAACAACACACGAAAATGTTTTTAGTAATTTCGTGCAATAACAATAAATTATTTTTAGATTATTGTCAACAATATGCTCACTCTTTCTCTCTGTTTACTTACCTAAATTGTTTACGTCTCTCATTTAAATCCAAGCCCCGAGTTTTTCTTAACGGCTTGGGAGAATTGCCAGGCGATGTTGTTGCTTCACCCCCATCATTTTCATCCTCCACAGAAATGGAACTGGCTGCCATTTTGACCGCCAATTGCAAATCTTCCTCACGCATTTTAAAATATCACCAAAATTATTGAATTATTTACACGATCAAGGATTTTAAATTTACTCAACCGCACCGTTTCAAAGTCAAAATTCAACTAAATGGATTTCTATGCCCTAGCTTTTAAAATATATAAGTACAATGCCTGCATACAATTTGTATAAATATATAGCACGGTAGTTGTATGTACATATGTAGAAATGAATGTAAATATATTGAATAAGATGCTGTATTGAATAAGCCACATACTCGTACTTTGAATTTATTAAGATCGAAACTTGAAGCAAGAGTACAAAGCATGCAAAGTAAATAAATCAAATAACAGTATTCGAGACTGTTCAACTTGAATATACCTTATATGTAGGCTTATCGTCTTCTAAATCTTTCCAATCTCTTCAATACATCTGGAAAACATATGGGAATTTTTAATTTATTATTTTTTACTTGGGTAACTATAATATCCATTTTAACAAATACGGTAATATATGAATTTATCCAAACTGTTGCACTAAGATAAGAAAGAACTAAGTAAATAAATAAATATATACATATATGTACATACGTATTTTTTAAATTGAATGTCACACTGGGATCCTGCATCCCATTGTTGGATATACTCAACTATAATACTCTTATACTGTTTTAAATACGGTATACAATAATGTAATTACATATATAATATATACATAAAAATAGTATGTGGTCGGCCTTAGGAAGTTGCTACAGTTTTTGGGCGTGGCTGCTAGCGTAAAAGATTTACATGGCTTATTGAGTTAATTGCATTATTAATTGCTTTCACCCGGCGGCCAATATGGGAGTGTCAATTATTCGAAACTAGATTGTACATACAAGCATATCAAGGAAGGACAGACTAAAACTAAAAAGTTTCATGCATAAATATTAATCAATTTACTAATTTAAAAGTTGTTGCACCAACATGTTTATCTATACTACGTGTAAAATATTTTAAAATATTGGTCTCATGTCATATTTTAAACTATTTGATGTAATTTTTATTAATGTTAATGAAATATATCAGTTCATTCATTCATTAAAAAATTTAAATTGTTGATTAAACTTTAATAAATTTTTATTTTTAATATAAATTAAGATTCGCAGAAATATTATTTTACTTAACAGCGACAATAACATTAAAATTTTTTTTTACAAAAATTAACCTGAGAAAAGCTCACTGCTATGCCATGAGTTGGTATTTTGTAATCGATTACAAGTTTCGATTGTTCAGTAAGCCCTGCGGGAAACTTTACTTCGTTAATTTTTTACTGACAATTGCAGTTTACACAAAAATCAACTTTATCTTCAATGGCAACAAAAAGAGTTTTGTCCTTGCAGTTGGTAACCAATAGGTTGGGCGACATTAAAGTCGTGGCTAACAGTCCAAAACTGAGGTAAGTGGCGGCGTCTTGTTACCACATGTCATTCTGTGACGTAATTATTTCTATTTGACGCACGTTAATGTTATCTTGCTTTTCTGTTGCAACAAATTACCAACAGCTTGTTGGGCCTTTCGAATACACGACTGGTACGCGGATATAGCACGGAGAAGCAACAGGAACCGAGCGGTGAAGCAGAACAGAAGAAAACAGATTCATCGCCGGATATTGAACGGCTGACGCAAGAGCTGACGGCAGCGAAAGAGCAAAACATCGAACTATTAGACAAATACAAACGTTCACTGGCTGATAGCGAAAATATGCGCACACGCCTTAACAAACAAATAAGTGATGCGAAAATCTTTGGTATACAAAGCTTCTGCAAGGATCTGTTAGAGGTCGCTGATACACTAGGACATGCAACTCAAGCGGTGCCCAAGGAAAAAGTAAGTGCACAGCCGGTGTATTTGATAACTATAACTTATGGTAACAAATATTTTTTTCATGATAAAGCTTAGTGACAATGCAGATCTAAAGAACCTTTATGACGGCTTGACCATGACACGCGCTTCGCTACTGCAGGTGTTCAAGCGTCATGGTCTGGAACCTTTAGACCCAATTAATCAGAAATTTGATCCCAATTTCCATGAGGCATTGTTCCAGAAGGTGGACACTACAGTTGAGGCTAACACAGTTGTGGAGGTGACCAAACTTGGCTACAAGTTGCAAGAACGTTGCATACGCCCCGCTTTGGTAGGTGTTTCAAAATGCTGATAATGTCATTTCGTCGACTCAAAATTTACATAGCTTAAGTTCCCATTGTTTGCAAATTTGTCTTATGCTGCAAAATTCATGTACGTTACTATGTAAATATATATAAGCTTCCCCATGTACAGGAAATCTGCATAAAAGACTTGTTAGCGCAGTTAAAAATTACTGCTCCGATGCGTAAGCGACATCGTTCCCTAGTTTTAAGTGCTCTATTTAAGCCCCATCAGTGTGCAATATATTTTTACTACAGTCGTTGTCCTGATGGGTTTAATTAAGATCTTTAACTATGATTTAAAATAAATTGTTTAGATTGTTTTCAAAATTATTTTTCCAATTTTATTATGCATAGGTTCGAGATTGAATTTTAATTGTAATTCTCCACACATAACTATGGGCAAAATAAAAAAACCCGAAATTCGAAACCCTTGGGACGCATTAATGATGCAGGTACTTAAGGCTACCTGTGTATTTAGGTGAAAATTCAATGGAAATTTAGATTTTCTATGCCACAGCAGGTAGTCATAAATCGATGCTTGTACGGTCTCGAAAATTCGTAGAAACAAGAGACGAAAATTCTATGAAATAGAAATAGTTTCCATTTTCCTCTCATCTTTTGAATGGCGTTTGGTGTTATTTTATCAGTTGTCCTTTTAACCTCGCATTGAGCAGAATGTTTGTGCAGTCGCTGAAAATTTTCTATGCATTGGCTCTGCTGCAGTGTGTCAACGGGCGTTTGACATTAACGCCAAAGTTCTATGGTCAGGGCAGTGCAATAGTTGGGGACACTGACAGGCCCAAGTTGAATCCAAAGCTACAAAATGCGCTTTATTACAATTTTCCTGTTTACAAGCTGATAAATCCAAAAGTGTTAACTACCACAGCTAAACCAACGTTAAACGAAGAAGAATATCCCAGTGATCTGTTGTATACTGCACGTCATAAGCTGGGGCTAAAACGGCTGGATCAGCTGCCCAGTCTCAGCGAGCTTGGTGGGCTGTTGGGTACCGGAAATGCCGTGGACACCATCAGTTATATACGCACACTGACTTCTAATGATCAGGGGATTGCGCTTATGAAGACATACTTGAAATCACTGGACTATGAGCTAAACGAATCTGAAACGGATAATGACAATGAGCCTGTATCGCAGTACGACGAGGACAACAATGCGGCAAACAATGCAGATATGGATGCTGATTATGATGAAATACCTCCAATAAAATTAAGCCCAACGACGGCGAAGGCACGACATCTTCAAGTAGAGGAGGGCAGTCTAATGCAGCGTGTAAATGATTTTATGAAACAATATAGTCTGTGGTCAGAGAGTAGCAGCACAACACCCAAGCCCGTCTTTTATGAACCCGTGTTTGTACGACGAGTCATGCCATCCAAACAGCCAGAGATGAAGGCCGTACGTCCAGTGCTAGTACGCCAACCTCTTCCCTATCAATATCCCATACCTCTGCGCCCTGTATTACTAACCCAAGCAAGACCCACGCCATTGCCCGCACCTAACACTACAGCAGTTCCCACTCGATCCACACAATCTTCTTCACCGCCGCATCTTAATACGCCCAAGGAATCGCCTTCCGTCATGGCTCCCGTGGCGCCACATATTCAACAGCTGGCCCAGATAGCTAACATACCGCCCCAAGTGCTTAACGATTTCCTTCAGCAACAGCCCAAACTAGCTGAATTGGCCCAACGGATTAGTCGACTACCGCTTGTCCAGCAACATAGCCGAGCCATTGATGCCCAGCTGCTTATGGCCGTAAAGAAAGCATTATATCAGGATGAAAATTTAAAGCGTTTGCTCGGAGCATCGCAGACATTAAAATAGCAATTTGATATTTACAGTTGTATACCCGCTTTATACAAATACATACAATTTTCAAACAGTTTAATATTAAAATCGATATTATTTATTTTTCATACAATATCTTATGGCAGCATATGTTTCTGTTACTCTAACAAACACTATATCGCCATTTTGGAGTGATTTCTATATTAATAAATACACACATATTGTCCCTCTAGAAGATGAATTGATGATATTTTCTTTTAAATGGCGTTGTCATAAAAGTAATGCCATGAGGTTTGAAATTAATATTCCAATGTTTCTAATATTAAATTAAACGAGAATCTAAAGTATAGTTATAGTATATATAGACATATTCTAACCGTTGCTGTAAAATAGATGAAGAAATTTAATTTCTATGTTGACATGTGGCGACACCTCAAAACACAAAGGTCGTAATATCGTCCAATGCATTATTAAATATCGTCTTTTTTATTGTGATCTAGCGTTGCTTGCATAAATGTCACAGACTAAAACAACATGTGACATTTTACTGTTGAACGCGTGATTTACATTTTTTATGCGTTTAATTTGTAAAACAATTAAATGAAAATGAAGCACTATAAAGAAGTGCACCACTTTGGTAAGATTGTTTAAATTTAATTTTTGTCCATTAAAAATAGCACTCGTAAGTCCTAGATAATAAACAAACGAGCGTGCATTGGACAACAAATAATTCTTGTCTTAAATATTGTTTCATTTAATTAATATATGTTACTTTAAAAAAATCTCAAAACTGGCACCACGTGTATGTCATTACCCAGTCTTATCTCAAGCCTAGCACGACAACCTACGAATTCAAGCAGCTATTTAACAGTCCGCAACAACATACAAAGCCTGAATTCATCACGCCGTCAACGATTATATATGTATATGCGAAATTATATCCCAGAGTTGCACGACGAATTTCGTCTACTTATCGTATAGATACTGCGTGGCTAAAATTGTCCTAAAAATGCCCCAATTGAGAAAATTATCGGTGTTTAACCACGGTTTACGAATACGCGATAGGCGGCCAAAAGAAATACACAGTGAGTACGTGATGGTATACGTCGCGAACCGCCATTTAGAGGGGGTTTGTTCAAATAAATCAATCGAAAGTTTAGTCGAAAAAAATTAAAGTTTAAAAATTGACAATACAATTCGTTAGGCGCCTGTAAGACGGTAAAATTATATTTTATATAAATAATATAACGTAGAAATACACGATGCCGCCGGAGCTAGCTCCTTTTAACTATGAACTAGCTCGCATCGCAACCCGATACTATCGTCTTGCCAAATTTGCAACTCTGGGGGGCTGCTGGCCATACAATACAATATTGTATTTGTATAACGACGTGTAAACGTCACCACAAAAATTTAGTTGAAAACAAATTATTGTCAAAAATTTCGTATTAACAAAATGTTTAATTAAAAACATAACTATTTCATACACATTTCGTGCGCCGTATATGTGTATGTAAGCGTGTGGTAGTGTGTGTGTGTCTGTGTCTGTGAACGTAAAAATCAACATTCATACTACATACATGTATATGTGAGAAGAGAGCAGCAGCAGGTTTTCAACAATTCTGTTTGTTGCGTGCCAAATTCTGGAAGGTGAAGCCAATTAGTTGCAAGTTACGACCGTATTCACTCCTGGACACAATGTCACTGCCAGGCAACGGAATTTATGTGGTGCGTGGCGAAATGGCCACTCTAATGACGGCCATGCGACGTGGTACCCGTTGGAATGCAACAGCCTACGTGGTAAGTGTCTAACATTATTTCCGAAAGCAATTTTAAATAAGAGAAACAACAATATATACGAATTTCACGTAAATTGCAGGACGATGAAAAGGACGCTTTGCTTAAATTATTCATCGATCTAAAGCAGGTGCTCAATCGCATCGAAGACTTACGTTTAATTGAACCAAATGTCTTTCTAGCGCCCTTTCTGGAGGTTATCCGCACAGCGGATACCACCGGTCCTTTAACTAGTCTTGCCCTTGCATCGGTCAACAAATTCTTGTCATATGGCCTAATTGGTAAGTATATTTAACTAAATCACATCCGTTTAATTGATCTTAACGAGTTTATCCGCTAACAAAAAGTTGTAATATCTAGTTAACATGTTAACCGTGAGGATTCTGTTTTATTTTTAAAATCAATTAACGATTTTTTTGCGAAATTTATTTAATATATTTTTATAGAAAATTGTTCTTCAAATTCATAAAAAAAAAATACATTAAATGTTGTTTCCTTTTCATTTTATTATACCCATAATTAGATATTAATTGCAATTTGTTTTATTTCAGATCCTACCACACCAAACCTGGCTGTGATTGTCGAGCTCATTGCAGACGCTGTCACGCATGCACGCTTTATGGGCACCGATCAGTCCTCAGATAGTGTAACATTTATGCGAGTCATTGAAGTATTGCATACACTGATACGTAGCCCGGAAGGTGCCGCCGTTAGCAACGAGTCCATGTGCGAGGTGATGCTGAGCTGTTTCAAGATTTGCTTTGAGCCACGTCTCAGCGAGTTATTACGTCGCTCTGCAGAACAATCACTCAAGGATATGGTGCTGCTATTCTTTATGCGTCTGCCACAGTTTACGGAGGACCGTAGCGATACTATGCTACACAAGCGATTTACCATTGGCGAAGCTGCTGGTGCAGTGCCAGAGAAACAAAAACGTAAATCACAGACTGCACTAGCTGTGCAACGTAAGTCTTCGACAGTTGAGGAACCGCCACAAACGCCGCAAAGCACGTTAATTGTGCCCGCGCACTTGAAGGCACCAATATTAGCTACAACGCCAGCCTCACCAGCTGGCAATATTCTGGATATGCAAGGCAAGATAACACAAACGCCAACCACCACAACAACATCAGCGGTCAGCAATGTAAGCGATGGTTCAGCAGTTGATGTACCAGCTATTCAGGTGGACATTAGTGAATCTGAGGCTTCCGTTGATGCAGAGGAAGAGTCCAAAGCAGGCACACTAACTGAGGCAAGCAGCAGCGAATACATTAACTCTGTGGGTGTGCGTTTTACGCAGCAGTCGTCGACACAGGATGCTGCCGCGCTGTCAGCCACACTGACGCCATATGGCCTACCTTTCATCCAGGAGCTGTTTCGTTTCCTTATTATACTGTGCAATCCCCTGGACAAACAGAACTCGGATAACATGATGCACACCGGATTGAGTCTGCTTACTGTTGCTTTTGAGGTCGCTGCCGACAATATTGGCAAATATGAGACGCTACTAGAATTGGTTAGAGATGAGCTGTCTAGGAATTTAATATCGGTAAGTGAATATTGTCATATGTATGGATTTAACTTTTCGAATATTAATTCATTTCTTTTACCTTTCAACAGTTGTTAAGTTCCGAACGCTTGAGCATCTTTGCCGCTGATTTGCAGTTGTGTTTTTTACTCTTTGAATCGCTACGTGGTCATTTGAAATTCCAGTTGGAGTGCTATCTTAAGAAGCTGACCGAGATCATAGCTAGTGATAATCCGAAAACACCTTACGAAATGCGCGAACTGGCACTAGACAATCTTCTGCAACTGTGGCGTATACCTGGCTTTGTAACCGAGCTGTACATTAATTACGATTGCGATTTATACTGCACGGATATGTTCGAGAGTCTCACCAATCTGCTCAGCAAGTACACACTCTCTGCCACTAATGCAGTCTACAGCACGCATATCATTTCCATGGATACTTTGATCAGTGTCATCGATTGTATTGAACGTAATTGCGCCGCTGCCAAAAACAATAGCCATAACAATGCTCTTGCTCAAGTACCGCCAACGGGTGTGGGCGGCAGTCGGCATTCGCGTCACAACAGTGGTCTTGAAGGTATCATAATCGATAATGGCGAGGAACCTGTGGAGAATATAGCAAGTTTTATCAACAATAGTTCGCATCGTCTAAGATTGCAGTCTGGCGGTGATGGTGGTATAACTAGTGAGCAGCTGGTTAGCGTTAAGGACAAAAAACGGCTATTGTCTAAGGGCACCGAATGGTTTAATCAGCGACCTGACAAAGGTATACAATATCTTCAGGAGCATGGTATTCTCAATGCGCAACTGGATCCCATGCAGGTGGCGCTCTTTCTGCGCGAGAATCCAGGCTTGGATAAGAAAATGATTGGCGAATATATCTCCAAGAAGAAGAACGTAGATTCCAAGATTCTTATTAACTTTGTGGACTCATTTGACTTTACTGGACTTCGTGTGGATCAAGCTTTACGTCTCTATTTGGAGACTTTCCGTTTGCCTGGTGAGGCGCCATTAATATTTCTGGTTTTGGAGCACTTTTCGGATCATTGGCATGTGAGTAACTCTATATTCAGTATTTGCAAGGAGCCGAATTATCCCTCTGAATTTTGTCTTCAAAGCATAATTTTTCCCATTCCTTATTTATTTGTACCCACATGAAAAATGGGTAAAAGAGATACTAAAACAATGCAAATTTAGTGCAAAGAGTTGCATCTAAGACCCAATAAAGTATATACATTGTTGATCAGGATGAGTAGCCGAGTCGATCTAGCCCCGTCTGTCTGTTTGCATAATTCAGAGATCAGAAACTATAAGAGTTAGAGACGGAAAATTTGCCATGTAGATTCCTATATACCATACGTAGATTAAGTTTTTGTTAGGGACTGAGTACAGTGTGAACCGTAGTCGGATTTTTCTCTACTACAGCACTCTTGTTTTTATATATTATGATTTATGTTACAGAATCAAAATAAAGAACCATTTGCAAATGTGGATGCCGCTTTCCGTTTGGCCTATGCCATCATCATGTTGAACATGGATCAACACAACTCAAATGCCAAACGACTTAATGTGCCCATGACTATAGACGATTTTACAAAGAATTTACGTGGACTTAACGGCGGTGAAGATTTTGATCAGGAAATGTTGGCGCAAGTCTTTAATGCCATCAAGTAAGCTAAAGATCAAACAGTCTTGACAAAATTTAATTATAAAATTTTTATTTTAATAATAAAATTTTTTTAAAAGGAACGAAGAGATTGTTATGCCTGCTGAACAGACGGGCATTGTGCGTGAGAACTATTTATGGAAGGTTCTTTTGCGACGTGGTGCGACGCATGACGGCCACTTTCATTACGTAAACCATGCCTCTTATGATGTCCAGATCTTTAACATTGTATGGGGCGCTTCGTTAAGTGCGTTGAGCTTTATGTTTGACAAAAGCACAGAGACGGGCTATCAGCGAACACTGGCAGGTAAGAACTTATTAATTTAATTATATAAATTACATATAAATTATATACAATCAAATATTTTGAACAAGTTAAAAGTTCAAATATATTTCCAATATTCCTAAGAATATTATATTTTTTAAAAATTAACTTTAATGTATTTTCCTAAACGTATTTATTAATTATAGGTTTCAGTAAGTCAGCAGCAATATCAGCGCATTATAATCTTCATGCGGACTTTGATGCGCTTATTCTAACACTTTGCAAGTTTACCACATTGTTAAGTAGCGTAGAGCAACACGAGCCGGTGCCAGCCAACAATGAAATCCAACAGGCAGTGAATTTTGGATTGAATGCCAAGGCGCAGGCGGCAATGCGAACCGTTTTTTTGCTTGTCCATGGATATGGCGATTGTCTGCGTGAGAGTTGGAAGCACATTTTAGATCTGTTTCTGCAACTGTTCCGCCTAAAGCTGCTGCCCAAATCGCTTATTGAGGTTGAAGATTTTTGCGAGCCCAATGGCAAAGCGATGCTTATATTGGAGAAGCCTCGCGAGAAGCAAGAATCTGGTCTGTTTTCCAGCCTTTATTCATTTATTAGCTCTGAAGGTCAGCGTGAGCCCACCTACGAGGAGCAAGACTTTATAAAACATGGACGCAAATGCATTAAGGAATGCCAGCTCGATCAAATGTTACAGGAATCAAAATTTGTTCAGCTAGAATCGCTGCAGGAGCTGCTCAAATGTGTACTATCGTTGTTAAAAGCGCCACAGGAACCTAAATCAAATGGCCAGGTGCCATATGCAGAAGACATTACCGTCTTTTGGATGGAATTTTTGGTTAAGATTGTTGTACACAATCGGGATCGTATGATACCGTTATGGCCTGCGGTACGCGATCAAATGTATCAATTGTTATATGGCAGTGCGCAGAACGGCTATGATTATCTACTCAACCGTTGCATTGTGGCTATTTTAAAGCTAGCCATCTATTTAATGCGCAATGAAGAGCTGTGCCCCATTGTACTGCAATCGCTAAAAATGCTATTAACTTTGAAACCTCCACTACTGTTACGCATCTCAAAGCAAATTTCGATTGGCATCTACGAGCTGTTGAAAACTTCTGCCCAAAATATTCATTCCGAACAAGACTGGCAGATTATATTCAATTTACTCGAGTGTGTAGGCGCTGGCGCTGTGCCGCCTAACTTTGAGGATGGATTGCAACAGCTTCAGCTGCCACTGCCGTCGAATGGACGTGGAACATCCGATGGCGCTCTGAGTAGCGAGGAGGATGCAGCTGCATCAGTTGATCGTGGCTACACATCCGATTCCGAATTGAGTAAATCAGCGAGTGCACCACCACCTCCATCAAGTCCCAGCACTGAGAACTGGATATTGGTTAACAAAGATAGCGAGCTGACCACAGCATCCAGGTGATTTTAACTCGTAATTTTTCAACTTTTTGGAGAATAATAATACCTAATAATTATTTTATTGTAGGCCACAATCGCCGCCAAGCGGAAGCACGCCAGCTGTGAGCACACTAGTATACAATTGCCAACTGCAGGATCATGCGCCTTTTGCATTATTTAAATGTTGGGACTCGCTTGCTTTTATTGTTCGTAGTGTAGCTCACATTACGCCGTACAATTTTGAGGCCTGTGTGCGTTGTATACGCATCTTTGTCGAAGCTTGTCGAGATGGCGGCATCCGACAGCGCCGTAAATTTGAAGTAGCTGTCAAAAAACGTAATGTAAAGAAGCGTCATGATGGCACACGTGAGTTAGGAATAGCTATGTCCACCTCGACTGGTAACCTAACTTCACTAGTGGGCGATGGTGTCGATAATCAGCCAACAAATGCCGCTGAGCAGGAAGAGTTGGCACAACGCTATGAGCAACTATCCATTCAACTACTGGACCTTATGTACACGTTATATACGCGTACGGCACAGATATTTCGCTGGTGGGCAGAGGAGGGTTGCACAGTGCCACAGTCAGCTGCGCTCTGGACACCTGGCTGGTGTCCACTATTGCAGGGTATTGCCAGGTTAGCCATGGATAGACGACGTGAAGTACGCACACATGCCATCTCATGCCTGCAACAGCGTGCATTGTTAGTGCACGATTTACAAACGTTATCGGGCGCTGAATGGTGCTCCTGTTTTCAGCATGTCTTATTCCCCTTGCTAAATGAGCTACTGCCGGAGAGTGCCGCTGCCGGTCAACTAGAACCCTCTTTGTTAGAAGAATCGCGCATACGTACGGCCACCATTATGTCGAAAATGTTCTTGCAACATTTGACAACACTTATTGAACAGGGTAGCACTTTCAATGAACTGTGGTTGGAAATCCTGGACTACATTGAGCGTTTTATGAAGGTTGGCTCGGACACGCTCTCGGAACAGATGCAGGAAATACTAAAGAATATGCTGCTTGTGATGCACTCAGTGCGTGTTTTCCATAATCAGGACGGTACACTTCAGCAGGCTCTTTGGGAGTTGACGTGGCGACGAATTGGCGAGTTTTTGCCCAATCTTAAAACGGAGCTGTTTCACGATGAAGGTGAATTGAGTGTTTAATTTAATTTATATTCGTATCCTTAACATCGGGTAACTGCCTGTCTGCCTGCAGATTTAATTTCGTCTGCCATTTCGCTAGATATAACGAAAATCCTGTATGACCATTCCCTGACATTGCCATTGCCACTGCGTAGTCACGATTTGGCATCGTACTCAAAAGCCACTGCTAAAAGCGTGGACTTCGCAAATGCGACAGGTCAAGAAAAGCGAAAAAAAAAACCCTGGGCGAGTCTGCGAGTTAAGTTAAAATTACTCAAGGGTCTAGCCAAGAAGAATTGAATTGATGTTTTATTAATATGAACTTTTCAATTATCAATTGCTGTTTAAATTGTTTATTTATTTTATAAAGATATTATTTAATTATTTCAACACTTTAACTGCACGTTTTGCAGGCAAGCGAGCTCAAACGTTGACAAACAATGCCATCAACTCACAGCAGCTGCCAACTGTAGCTATTCTGCCCAGTCCAGCACAGCAGTCGCCTCAGACAGAGCTAATTGT
>JBAMCO010000001.1:28667-41173 GCA_037075125.1 Hirtodrosophila caputudis | reverse complement strand
ATCAACTCACAGCAGCTGCCAACTGTAGCTATTCTGCCCAGTCCAGCACAGCAGTCGCCTCAGACAGAGCTAATTGTTAGCGGTATGACTGAAAGTGTTGGTGCTGCAGCGCTGCCAAGTGTTATTGCCACACCCACCTTGGTTTCACCTGTTGATTCACCACGACGCAGCATTATACTGCAGCCACCTATGGCGGAAACATTGCAACAGGCATCTAGCTTTATATTTGCTCAAGTAAGTCATAACTTATTTCTAAATATGGGTTTCCATTTTAATTATTTGTGATTTTGCAGCCCGTGTTAGTGCCACCTCATCAGCCAGCGGAAGTTCAAACCTACATCGGCAACAACACGTTGCTGCCCGATTTGATCAATGAGGCAACAGCAGCAGCGTACACAACACCCGATTACATTCACAGGCAAACTGTAGCGCCAAACAACAACAATACACCTATTAATAGTAGTAATAGCTACTCCATTGAACTGCCAGCTACGCCACCAGCTTTAGAAGAACATCAGCAACAACAGCTTATGTATCAGCAGCAACAGCACCAATATCAACAGTACCAGGCTCACCAGGCAACACAACAGCAGACGGAATCCCATGCTCCGGGTGCAACAGGTGACATGCCGCTGAGTCATTTGTTAGCCTGTAATGCATATCCATCGTTGCCCAAGATGCCGAACGCCTCGATTGTGCATAGCTTTGCGCCAGTTTATGAGCCGCTAGTGGTGCAGTCAGGCAATAATGCGGCTGACATTTATCAGGAGTATGTGCAAAATCCCTATAATATAACGCTGCAGCAGTTACCGTCGCAGGATCATCAGCAAACATCATCACAGCAACAGCCAACTGAACAAGTGTATTCGGCTGTGGTCACGCCCGCTAACTACTTTAATACCAGCATTGATCCCAGCAGCATACCACCTGGCTCTGAGCTGCTTTATGGCCAGCAGTAGACAGCGACAATGAAGTTAGCTTTAGAGCAAAGGCTTAGTTATTGTTTTTCAGTCATTTTAGGCGTTTATTATGTGTCTTCTCTATTTTATAATTTTTCAATTCTATTGGAAATGATTTGTATAAAAATTTAAAAACTTGATTTGCTTTTAAACACATTCCGCGTGTGCGCGTGTTTATGCTGATTGATTAAGACGAGTACGTATTATGGGTGGTAATCCACAGATTCACTAATTAATTGAATGCAATTCGATGCGTATTTGCAAAACTGATATAAGCTTTATGCCACTGTTTTAATAACGAAAAATAGTTTCAATTACAATAATTAAAATTCTATTTATATAAATATATCGTATGTATGTTATGCAAATGGTAATTGTAAATAATCAAAATCTAAAATATATACAACCAAAATAATGCATATGTATAACTTTCGAATCTAGTCTCATTATTTTCCTAACATGGCATCTTGCAACATGCCAATCAAAAATATTGAAACTCGCATTTTGTGAAATCATGAATAGTTCTCACTTCAAAATAATCAATGGAGAAAAGTAAAAAAGAAACCGAATCCGTGACAATGCCATAAATTGCAGACATTGCCGTGACCAGGATTCGAACCTGGGTTACCACGGCCACAACGTGGGGTCCTAACCACTAGACGATCACGGCTACTCCGGTTTGTTAAGTGCCCGCGTCCCAATTATTAAACAAAAAAAAAAAACAATCATTTAACCTTTCTCTTTAACTATATTTAGCAAGCAATTTGGCCTTAACATTCACCAAATAGATGTTCCGCTGTGATCTACAATTTTGAAGGTGTATTTCTAATTTCAGACTAAAATAAAATATTGGCTCTACGCAAAAATAAAAACTGGTTTTAGATACAATTTATAATCTTCACTAATCCAGAATATCAAATACATAGTATTTGCGTCGATTGCGCTGCTGTTTTAGACACACAAATTTATTTTGATTTCATGAAATTTGCATTTTATATTCAGAAGAGCTTTAAAATTGAGTGTGCCATAAACCATAAATTTTGACTATACATAAATTTGATTAGGTGGGAGGTATCAAAAGTATTAAATAGACTTCATGTCTTTATGTGGCGTGTCTCTAGTGTTCAAGTATACAGTCGGTATAAGAATTTTGACAAAGAAATTCTCATGTTTTTCTGTTAATAAATTTTTAATGGGCTTAATAAAATTTTGAAATAAATATGGTGTATGAAAATATGTTAATTTACTCGTAAAATATAATTCAATGTTTTTGAAAGTGTATTAGTAGTGAAAATAAAAATTATTTGCCAGAAATGTAAGGTGACATATTGTTTAAGATAGAAAACTTTAACTAATTTAAATGATGTAAGCAAATTGGATGAATTATTAGATTAAAATAGATCCTCTCTGAGCATTTAGAACTTTTTTCAGCCGTGTGAACTCCGAATTGGCTAATTTTTTTCACGTATGCTAATAAAATATCCTTCCATAGCATTTCAACCTCGGATGAATACAGACATCGTTATTGTGTTTATGTTTAATAATATTTAAGTCAGGATTTTGCGTTAGCCAGTCCAGCGTATTAACACAAAATTCACTTGAAGCACGTTCAATTAATTTGGCTGTCTGACACGGAGAGATATCCTGCTGGAATATAAAATCCTCGCCGATAAAAAGTAACCAAGTTTTCCATCATTTTATATGCAACGCCTTCGTCACACATTACTGATCCGCCACCATGGCGAAAAGTCACAAATAGAAAAATTTTTTATGTGGCGTTGTTGGAATTTTTATGAAATCTTTTTTTAAAGATCAGTAAGAATGAAAAGAACTTCAATAAATAGGAAAACCGTTATATGTTCCAATTTAATAAAGGAGCATCAAAAACATGGCGTATAGTTTTGTCAAAGTACTTATGCCGACGACTGTACATACTTCACTGGCGCAGAGATGTATTTTTCTGCCTGTTTCACACTTGCAACTTTATTGCCCCTCTTTTGTCATTAAATGATTTTGGATTTAGCATATATTCTTGTACACCGAAGCAAAAATAAAACCCGACTCCGTGACAATGCCATATTGCAGACATTGCCGTGACCAGGATTCGAACCTGGGTTACCACGGCCACAACGTGGGGTCCTAACCACTAGACGATCACGGCTACACCGGGTTGTGTTAGTGTCTTTTCTAAAACGCTGTTTTGTAACACATAACATACAGGCTGTTATGTCTATGGGTGAAACTTGTCTATGAAACATAGATGGCGCTTGTAAAAACAATACACATTCTGTACGCAATCTTTATTTGCATCATTATGTGTAAAACCCATTTATCAACAAAAATTTTAATAACTTCTTAGAAAATAATTTATATTGGCCATTCTTTTTAAAAAACTGTATTTATTTTGCTTTATATTATACTTTCGTTAAATTGAAGTAAACTAAGTTTATAAACTTTTTAAACATAGATGGTTTCACAAAAAAAATCGTAAAAAACTTTTTAAACATAGGTGACTCTTTAAAACAGTGGTAAATGCGATTTCTTCACAAAACAAAAAATCTACATATAATATAGTTGTCAAATATCCGCTTCCGCTTTTTTGCTCTTTCAAACTGTATAGTGTTGCCAGATACGATCTCTGTAGCGCTTTTTTACTAACCGCGAAATTCAATTCAAAAAAGGCGGAAGGGAGATATTTGACAACCTAATAATATAGTTGTTAGTCGCTAATAAATAAATGCACAAATGTTAGTTATCTCATTTAAAGGGATTGAGAGTTCAAAGCTAAACCTGTTTTAAAACTGGTCGAACGAAACAATATTGTTTTTCTGTTAATTAAGTAGGTAGATACAGGTTTGCAAATACGAGTATTAGCTTTTTAGTGTGTATAAGTTTAATGCTTAATTTAAAACCTAAATTTATAAACTTTATAATAAAAACTGTAAAAAAAAACCACACCAAACTCCGTGACAATGTGCATTATTGCAACATTGCCGTGACCAGGATTCGAACCTGGGTTACCACGGCCACAACGTGGGGTCCTAACCACTAGACGATCACGGCTACGTCTGGGTGATGTGCGGCGCCAGCCACAATGTTATTTTTACTGGAGTAAAATCACAGTTAATTTACAGTAATTTTTTTCTTATTTTTCACTTGAAAATATATCGACATCACATCAAGATTAAGCGCTATTTATATCCCTATGAAGAAAATAATATAGCTTTAAATTTTTCTACTGAATTTCAGTAAGTCTTGTAAATATAACTAAATAATATAGGATAAATAATAATACATAGAATAAATAATATTAAAATGTTATTTCTCAAGTAGTGACGTTGATTCAGCAGTTACTCTCAAATTTGAATTCAAGATTTATTTGATGCTTTTTGAATTCCAAATGCAAGCGAGGCTAATATTTATTTTTGTTCATATTCAGAGAATCTATAGTGTCAACAATACGGTTTAAAGAATATAATTTAAATCGTGTGTCAACAATAGAAATGCTATTCACGAAATGACGGAGAAACAAAACAAAAAATAAAAATAGACTAGACCCTAACTAGCTGGTATTATAACATACCTCATGGAGTTTATTCTCCCAAGATGTTGGAGCTTCCCATAATATACGTACCAGATCGGTGTCTAAACTTGGGGCCAAGGTGTTGAGTTGCAGCAGGCGCACAGAATCACAGCAATTCAAAAAAAAAAAACACAAACAAAAAAATCCAGTAAAAATGCTTTGAAGAGAGTATACAACACTTGACCTTTTGGAGCTAGGCAACAACAACACAGCATCACATAGGCTCTCATTATTGTCCATGTGTAACCAAGTGTAACAAGAGAATAGGCAAACAGATCTTTAAGCAACAGATGTTGTGCTGTGTTTAAATAAACAATGCATTGTTGCATTTTCTGGGAAAACTTTTTGGTTGTTGTAGATGGGTGTGTGCATACTACTACACATGTAGATAAATATATACAAACAATATTTTTTTTGTGAGATTTTGTGATCCCACACATTCACGTACATGTACACATGCCCTGCTGCATCCATTGCTGCGATGCTGTTACTACTTAACACTATGAATCACGACTGAAGCGATTTATTTGTTTAACAAAAAAAAAAAAAATTATCGCACAGAATATATTTAAAAATTGTTTGTTTGTTTCTTTAACTAATTGAATTTTAACAGGGAAACAGTGTGTGACAAAAGTAACAACAATTTGTCCAAAATCTAAATTTCTTGTCATCTTATTTTCGATAGTTCTGAATTTTCTGGAAGCCTATTTATATACTACCATAAATATGCAGTAAATATGATAAAATATTTAAAACTTTTTTTTCTTTTTCTTTTCAGCAAAAAATTGTTCAATTTTGTTTGTTTTGTGGTCGCTATTTAATAGACCAGCATGAAGCAAAGGCAGTTGCTTTGACTCGACATTTGTGTAGAATAAAAATGTTAAATATTTGAAATACATTTGTATCTGTTTCACTCTAATTGCCTACAAAAATACGACACATGCGGGTTGGGTTTAGAAAAACCTCTTAAAGTGCTGACTTGGTACAAGAAAATAGAGATTTCTTAAAGCCTGTTCAAAATCTACACATTTAAATAAACTAGTTCGATATAATTATGTTTTTAGATCGCCAACAGTTTCCTAACGTACTTCAATGCATTTTATTTAATATAAACTGCAAAGATGCTGCATTGGGAAAGTGCAGCGAAGTGTAATCGTGAAACAGGCACACAGAAAGATTCAACAGCTATAGGTAAAATGCATTGTAAATGCAGCCAAGATATTTCTAATTGATGTTGAGCTGCATATGCAGGCAGATCTTGAGGCTGAAGGTCTACAACAGATGCTCAATAACCCAGATCCATTCAACGAAAGCAAATGAAATTGGTTGATTTTAGAATGCTGGTAACAGAATTTCTACCTGCACCTTAATTTTTCTGGAATCTTTAGAGATTAATTAGGATTGTATAGAATTTTCCTGCCGGCAATTCTTTTTTGCATTTATGTTAACCTGTTAATTCCATCGGTATGGATACGCTTCAACGATTTTCATTTATTTGGATGCTGTTCTTGTAGATTTTCAGATAATATTTGGAAAAACCTTAAAATATTTTTTGTTTCCAATGCACTCATACTTCTTAAGATTGCTGCAAACCTGCTGATTTCAACGACGTGATTACACTTCATTGCTTTCTATTGTTATACGTAGGAAATGTGAATACCTAGAATTTTTAAGATCCCTGGAATTTTCCAATTTGCAACTTCTTTTTAGTATTGCTGTCAACCTATTGATTTAAACGACATGGTCACGCTTCATTGATTTTCCCTTTTTTTTCATCCACGGACTGTGTTAACTTTTATGGATGCTGCCAAGTGCAGAAATCTGTTGGAGTTGTCTTCAGTATTCCAGGTTCTGTTAACCTGGTGATTTGAGTAATGTGGTTACGCTTCACTAATTCCCATTGATCTGCGGATTGTTATTCCACTTGTCGGGATGCGTTTATATTAAAAGATTCTTTTTTACATAGATCGTTTTCACAGATCATTGAGGTGTATAGAATTTTCCTAACTCTGATACTGATTCATAATGCTGTTAACCTGATAAATTCATATATTGTTACGCTTGATTTTCAGAGATTTTCCTTTCAATGGAGAAAATGGAGATCCTCCCTGCAGAATTGTACCTTTGCGCCACAATGAGATATTATATGTATTTAGCATTGCTAACAACCTGTTCATTTGAACGATTTGGTCAAGCTGCATTGATTTTCTATTTCCTAATCCTTAATCCGTTGAATTTGTTTTTTCATTACCTGCACGTGATTTACCTGTTGATATGAATATCTTTTGCTGATGGTTTTATTCTCTTTTTGGTTTCTATGCTGAAAATCTGTTAGCCTGTTCAATTAATCTAATTTCTTACGCACAATTGAATTCAAGATGGTTGGAGCTACAACCTGTATACGGCTGTTGCACCACTTTATTACCGCTTAACAATTGTTTTTAAAGATTTATGAGCTATTCAATGCAGTAACTTTCTTAAACATGTTGTGAACCTGCTCATAAATTATGCACCGGTGATTATTTAGTTTTTTTCCCTAATTTTAATAACAATGCTTGTTAATTCCAAGATCGTTTGCCGACAATGTGATCTTTTGTGATCTGTTAGATCATAGGCTTAAACTGTAGCATTCGAATAGGTAAGCATAAACTGATCAAGTATAAGAAGTTGATTCAGAAACAAGAAGGCCGACAAGCACTTATCCATGGTGAGCTATGCGCATTTACTCAACAAGCAGGTAGCTGCTCACATCTTCATGTCAATGGTCCATTCTATATATGGAATCCTTTGCCTGAATTCTGCGCACCTAACCATTTGTTCGGCTTGATTGCATTTTGAAAACCGCAGGCGAACGCCTAGAGCGTTCTCTGATTTTTAAACTGACAGGCAGGCCCTTATTTATGTATTTTTTGTTTATTTTTCTAATTGATTTCGAACAGGTCAGCAGCGGCAACAAACTGCTGCTTGTGTAGGCATGTTTCAAGTTCAGGGACAGTCATCAGTGCAGCCTAGTTCAATTTGCTGTTTGCCTGTTGCTTTGCTACACTTTTGAACTCTTTTTCTTAGAACAAACTAATTTGCATATTTAAAAAACTTGTCGCTGATGTTGTTCATTTTAATAAAGCGTGAAATGATCCCAGGCACGCAGCAAAAACTGGCCAGGCCTCCTCTACTGAACTGAACTCAACTCGAACTCAAGCTGAACTCAACATTGTTTTGGATGAAATTCAATACAAAATGCCACGCATGCGTCGTCATCATCACACGCTTGAGTCAATTACTCACTTATGCCTGGAACACGCCTTGCCGCCTTGTGGTGGTGGTGGTGGTTGCTTGCTTTCTTGTTCAGAACTTGCCACCAGCTGTTGCCGCTGTGCGCCTATTCAAAAACATGAAATTATCGTGACAAACATCAAGGTTCATTAGTGTGGGTCATTAAACACATTAAACGATGATCGCCGCTGACCGAAATGTCCCATTTCTCTTTCTTTTGTTATTAACAATTTGGCTCACAGCACGGCACCGATCGCTTCAATGGGCTATTGGACTGTTTGAGTAGAGGGGCGTGTGCCTGCTGTATTCAACATATACACATGTCTGTATGTATAATTAAGGTTCTCTTTAATCTTTGCTGATGATCGCAAATTGGCTGTCAATGGGTCAGGCACACAGACGCTTTAAGCAAGTAGCTTAAAGATACTTTAGAATTGCGGTGTGAACACGTGCTGCGTCTTTTTATAGACACATCTTTTGTAATATGATGCTTGTAAATGTCTTGAGAGCTAACAGGCAAGCAGAAATATTGTAAAGTAGCTGAAAGTGGTTTCGGAACGAAATTTCTTATGTTATTTTCGGGGTTGCTGATTGAAGGAAGACAAAGAGAAGACAGAGACCAACGCATCTTGAGATACATTTGCTGAAAATGAGGGAAACGTTTAGGTTGTTGCATGCTGCCTGCATGATCAGGGACGTAGATATGGAGGATACAAGTTGTAACCAACGTATTAGTCAAATTAAATGCTTACTTGGTAATTTGCAAATAAATTTATTATTTTCTGACGAAGTTTCTAGTCAAGTTTATTGCATCTTATGATTCATATGCTCATATAGTATCAGGACAATTTAATCATTTTTTAAATTCATCCTCTCTCGGGGATAGCCAGCTACGACCTTGTATAAAATACATGTTTATCATGCGACCACTTACAATTACTTTGAGTTGTTAATATTAGTATAACAAGGAAGAGCATACACGATCACAGATCACCCTGTATCTAGTTTATAATACACACAAATAAACAGCGGAAAAGTAAAATGAAATCTCAAAGGGCGCGACGATCCCTACGTTACCGTCTGTTAATTGCGCATTGGCCAGTTGCATTGCTGTTTTTACCTAGCAATCCGATCCTTTTATTTCTCCGATCGTGATCAAATGATGAAAGGGCAGATTCAGATAAACATTGTCACAAATTGATTGATTGACTTGTGTTGGGCGAGAGGCGACATGTATCATAAATTTGAAATAAAGTAGATTTGCGTATGGTATGCAGGAACCTACATACCAAGCTTGCCGTCTCTAATTCCTATAGTCCTATAAAGAATAACTGTGTGCAGTCGTTGATGATGATTCTTGCTGCCTGTTATCTCTGTTCGCATATTGTAGTACGCCCTCTTAATTCAAATGGGTACAGGGTGTAAGCAAACTGTTAAAGTCCCTGCCCAATGAAATATACCAAACAAGTCCAATCACAATCTATCAATTCAGCTTAATTTGAATTCACAGATTATTAAAACCTTCTGCTAACCTTCTGTTTCATACCACAATCAAAATTTATGTATAGGAAAACCAGATTTCTTTTAACCCAACCATTTCGAATCATGCATAAAATTTGATCTTATTATTTATGTATGTATTCATGTATGTTTGCATGTGTTTACAGTGTTGTTGTTGTTGTTGATGATGCTTTTTCTTCTTCACATGTTGAACATGTTGCTGCATCTTAAGCATTGTATCCGCTGCTGCATAAAAAACAACATTCAGTTTGATTACCTTCAACCTTCTACCATATGCTGTTCACCTGGCTGCCCTGTGTCACTGGGCATGAAAAATTCTCACGCTCATTCGATTTATGCCTTGCGTGTGCGTGTGTGTGTGTATTTTGTAACGGCAGCTGGCCAAGAATTTCCCACGCATTATTGTCACAAGCGAACCGCGAAATACAAACACAAGTTAAACCGAAAACCTCCACAAATTCACATGGCCATCCGCTAAAAGTAACGGATAAAAATTTGAGGATCTTTTTGAGAAGACATAACGTGGGAATTGAGCTCTATATTATATTCTGCTCGCCTGTTCCTATTTCCAGTGAATCATTGTTAGTTCTCACCAAAACGACAGATAAACATTTTTGGAAAGATCCTTATCTCAATAATCTGTTAGAAATAGCGATACATTTCTCCTTACACACACATTTCTCTCGCTTACTCTCCGTATTTTTTCACACGGTTCGATGCGAGAATGTTATGCTGAAATATCATAATTAAATCGACATTGGAATGCACATCGAAGATATTTATTTACTTTTCTTTTGGTTCTTAGTATAATTAAATATTTCCTAGTGTTTGTCGCTGTTCGCCGCATACATATGATGACATTTTCAACCCTTCTTTGCAGAGTTCTGCAGGTTTCTCTTAGAGTGCTGATCTATGGTATCAGCGAAGATGCTTCATAATCGACGCAAACTTCTAAGATATTTACAATTTTATATTGAAGCAACAATTAAGAAATATTCCTTTCTAAATTTGCTGTTGTCCTAGTAACCATTAAGACATTTTTGTTTAAATAACTCTAACGACGAGGGTTGAAAACATATTTATTTTCTTAAGAAAGTCCTGGAGAACATTTAAAATTTAAACAGGTATAAACGACGTACATATGTATATATATACAGATATGTATAGTTTGGTGGTAGTTTTTGCTTACTTTTTCAATTTTGCCACAGGTAGGAGAACACAGTAAATGGTGGTGGTAGAAAGAAGTCCTAGCAAACGATCTGACCAAAACTGTGCGCCTGTTACATTATTTAATTAATTGAATGCTGCTTTGCAAGCATATTTAATCCAATCCAATTTGTATGTTAAGGATCAAACATTTATTTATTTTAACGTTTAGTTCGCCGTTCTGTTTGCCTGATCCTAAATGTTATCTCTTTGCGTTAATTTTAAACGACATTCTCACGCTCCATACCCCTTCAAAGAAAACCAATATCCCACAAAAATCTTTAACAAGTTCCTAAAAAAAAATCACACGAGCGAGTCCATAAAAAAGATGTAGAGATTTACGAGTTCAAATATCATCTCAAATGAAAACCCTGTAAAGCCTTAGAAATGCGTTTGACATTGCATCGAAATTTCTGTTCACCTAGTAGAAATTGACTAATTAAGTCAAAAATTCTCATGATTAGAAAAAGAAGCACACGCACACGTTAATGAATTTTAACAATTCCAGGAAAATGTTTAAAAAAGGGCAAGCTATAATGCCCGCATGTTGTGCCACAGCAGGCTGTCTGCAAGATCAATTCAGATTTATTTTTGTAGCTGCAGAGGAAGTGCGTATTTTACGATACACAAAAGATGTACAATGTTTTTCTTTTTATTTTTGTGTTGGCCACAAAGCAGGTAAAAACTCTGTTTAGGAAGTTTAAAAGTTAAATTACATGATTACAATAAACAATCATTGGTAATCTGATATTTTTTTTGTGTAAACTCATAAAAAACCCTATCCAGCCTTATTCTCAATTGCACTTCCACAAAATTTCTTTGAAAATTCAATTAATTATTATGCCGGAAATTGAAAATTGTACAGATCTTTCACACAGGTTTTGGTCTTTGCTTCTTATCTGTTAGCCTGGTAAGATATGTGTATGAGTTAGTTAACTTTCCCACGCCTGGACCAGAAACAGAACTTATGAATTGGAATTTCAAAACACAGCTATATATCATGATAATTGCTGCTTTGATTCTTTTTAGGCTGTTACTGGTCTTGAATGTGGATTGAGATGTGAAGATGATGACAAATATTCTATTAGATAGATATTTCTATGAGTTTGTAATAAGAAACCTCTAAGTCCTATTATTGGCTACTAGCCAATAATAAAGAAGTGTCAGAGTTTGATAAGTTTGACCATTTTTTGATTAAAAATTTTTTGTTTTTTTATTAAAAATTCTCCATAAACAGTTATTCTGTATATATGCACATTTTATTTACATCGTTGTGTTAATAAAACTTTTATAATAATGCTGTACAAATTGAAATTAAAACTTGAATTTTACATCTACACAACTGAGCTTGCCCAATCCATAGAAGGGATTCTTAATAGTGGCATTCAGAAAATCGGTCTCTCTTAAACTTATAACCAAACTATTATTACATCCAGTCGAACAGGATGCGTATGCACAAGCCAGTCTATTGGCAATACAATCATCAATAAGACGCAGAGATGTTCCCATTTTTGAACTGGTACTATGCACCACTCCAAACGCACACTCCCAGGCCTGTGTAATCCGTATGTCAGCTGAACATTTAGCCTGTTGCATGTAGGTGTTGAAATTCTTTTGGTTGGTTACGGTATACGTATTAGCTGTGGCAATCTGGAGGTAAAACAAGTATTCGTAGATTTAGATGTGAACACCAACAATATATACCTTATGAATTATGATATATATACATATGTCGTCTTAATGTAACGCTGTTTTTACCCATTTTCAAGCGGTTACAGGATGCAATTATAGATGACATAGATAGCTAGTGGTAGTTGTATTTTCTAATTATAATATTACTTACCGCGCTCGTTATGCAGATTGTATAATTCTGTAGAGAGTTGTTATGACGTTTTTCACAATCGGCTAGCAGAGATTTCAAATTGTTACTATAATAACTTTTCATGTTGTTATAAGTGTTTTGT
>JBAMCO010000001.1:14292-28567 GCA_037075125.1 Hirtodrosophila caputudis | reverse complement strand
CGTTTGATAGGTAGCCATTCAGATTGCTTTGGGCGTTACTTGAGCAACTGGACAATAAGGAACGTACAGTTGCAATCGATGGAATCTCCGCGCTATAATTTTGTACACAATGTTTGTGCCAAGAGTCAATGAGCTCTATGGGATTTAAATGTGCTGCAGCTTCTTCTAACTTGACTTGCAGTAAATTGGCCTGGACATCAATGGCTCGTAACTCCCGGGTATAAGTTGTCCGAAATATGGATAATTCATCCTCAAGTTCTTTGAGCTTGGCATCGTACTGTTTTTGGTTCTGGCGTATATAATCCTCCATATAGGACGTGACATTGGATACGGATAAAACCCCTTTGAATCCTAGACAAATCACCAAAACAAATATCACTTGAATGTTTCGCATCTTGTCAACATTCGGCACTTACTGTGGATACAATATCTGCTAAACCTAATTTTATACGAATAATGTTCGTTGTTCTTTTATCTGGAGTGTGCTTCCCAACCCCCCATTCGGCATACCCAATCAGTGGTACTTTCAGCTACGGCCTATGTGCATGGTATTCAGAAACAATTATACGCTGGGCCTTCCCAGTAGTATTGTTATCAGTATTTACTTAATTTTTCTTTTGTTAGGGTTGGTTTTTGCAAATAAGCTTTTATAAGTTCTATTTCTTGGAATGTACCCAAAATAACATAAATTATATTTATCTTCTACTTTAATTATTATTTTCTTTTGGTTTACAAACTGTTTTATGAAAGTTATTTGCCAATCTGGGCAGGTTAGAAAATAAGTTTCTACAATTTTACAATTGCAATTGTTTAATAATACGAGTACGTATTTGTATAAAATCAGGCAAAGTCTGCTTAGCAGTCTTTGGCAGCATTATTTGGAATGTTGTGAAAAGGTTAAACTATTTAAATAGGAACGTCACATTAGCTCCAGTCGATAATATAATCAAAGAGGTCACCCGGAATACTGGCATTATTCATTTGAAATGCGAGTGCGTGATAACGTCGACGTAACAGATGTGCCGATTCCTTAGGTTGCCGATTACGTGTGAATATGCCTTTCTTGTTACCACCAACACGTGTGAATGCTTAAAAGAATATATGTTTCATTTGTAATTTATTAAACTGAAGTTTTATAAAACTGCTGTTGATAACTTACATTGCTCCGTCTTAAAGTCGGCAAAATTCCACACAAACTCGCCAATAAACCATTTGAATTTACGCAGTTTATCAAAGGCTTCGAAATGCTTTGAGAGCAAAGTTGATTGATATTCCTCTGACCAGATAAATGCAGGCAGCTGCATAGACAGGACAACAGAACAGTGATTAAAGTGATATAATCTTAATTATGTTTCTTTGTCAACCTACGGTGTGATAGCCTTCCATCGTATCGCCACCATATTCAAAAACAATAACAGGTTTTTCGTAACGCTTTCGCCAACTCTTGGCCTCGTCAAACATAGGATTTATAATCATATCGGTGCGACCAGCATTGTGATACCAAGAATTGTAGCGATTAAAGCCGATAATGTCTAAAAACTGTGACATCATACACTCAGATGGTTTGTCCACATTGCTAGCAGCAGTTAGTGGACGTCCTTGTGCAATGCTTCGTGTATAGGAGGCCAATGTCCTGTGTTATAAAGAACTTATCAATAAATGTACTATAAAAATACGTTAGCCTACCCAAAATAAGGTTCAGCTTCTTTCTTCTTGGTACGTGGCTCGTTGGCGATCGACCACGCGATCACGCTGGCGTGATTCCGATCACGATGTATGAGTTGCTCTAGTGCAGACATGTGGTTGCGCAATAGCTCTGGTTCAAAGAAATCCGTGTTAACACTGGGACATTCATCGATAACCATTATGCCGTGCTCATCTGCAAACTGCATGGATTCTTCCGAATAGGGATAATGAGAAGTACGATAGGCATTAGCTCCAACCCACTTCAACAGATTTAAATCACGAGTAAGTAGCGCATTATCCAGGCCTTTGCCACGTATCTATTTTAAATTAGGTACCGCAAATAACAATTTTTGTTGTAATTAAAAAATTATAAATGGATATAGATTGGTTTGGCTGTGTATGCTGAACAATAGCACATATACACTATGCAATCAAATATTGCATCTATTTGCAATAACATATTTATGGCAATTTAATAAAACTTACATCAGAGTCCTCGTGCTTTCCAAAGCCCCGCAAATAGAGTGGGCTGCCATTAAGATATAGACTGTCATTGTTCCAGCTGAGACTGCGTATGCCAACGGGTAAACGATAAACATCCAACAGGCCACTCTTTGGACCACCAGATGCAATCAATTGGAACTCTAGGGTATACAAGTATCCGGGTATTGGATGCATGAGGTAAGGCCACCAAGGCTTCACATTTGGTACCAGCAGTGTGCCATTGCGCGTATCACGATTTATTTGACTAGCAACTACAGCGCCAGCTCTGTCACGCAATTGCAACAGCACATATTTAGACTGCACTGCATCCAAATCTGCTTCATTTCCAATCCATAAACGATAGTTAATGCGTCCCATTTGATTGCTATTAACCTGCGTTCTCAACTCTATGTCACTGATGTATGTTGCCGGCGTGGTGTACAAATGCACAGATCGATGAATACCGGCGTAATTAAAAAAATCAAATGTATATGTCTGCACGTACGCGACGCTGTCGTCGTTAGGTTGTTTAAGGACTGTCCCCTGTGGAATGGTACTATTGCTTAACCGATTGTCTACCATAACAGTAATACGATTTTCCTTGCCAAAATTCACAAAACGGCCAATCTCTGCTTCAAATGGCAGATGTCCAATTTTGTGCTGCAACGCGGACTGACCATTAATCCACACAACAGCCTCATAGTGAACACTGCCAAAACGTAACCAGGTGCGTAAGCCATCTCTGCACCATCGGCTGGGCACAAAGAATTGCCGCTCATACCAAACTGTGCCCACATGATCGCGCATTTGGTAATCGACGGTCACATCGTTGTAGGATGCTGGTACTGGCATGGAAATGATTTCATAATTCGTTGCTCTAAGTGTTTGATTATACCATTTTTCCCGCACACCCTGTAGCGGATCGCTGGCATTGCTTTTAAGGAAGCTCCATATGCCGTCCAGTGAAAGTACCTCTCTCGTCTCAGACTCACGAGGATAGAGGAGCCCAACTGTGGGATCATTTGGCCTTAGTTTTGAATAATCCGTATCCTGCGCAACTAACTCCAGAGTCTCTTTATTGTCCTCCGCGCGATAAGCGTATACATACAATAGATTAATGCTTAGAAAAGCACACCAAATCCATGTTAAAGTGCGCATTTCGCTGTCGAAATTTTATATCGCCTTTTTTTTTGTTATCCAAATCATGTATTAATACTTTAATGCCTGTTGGTCGCATCACCGAACTCATCTGCGGGAATTATATACTTGTACATGAATAAATTTGTATGTACATACATATGTTTATGCAATATTTTTCTTTGTTTTGATATGCGATAACACACATTGGCAACAAATGTTGCACTGGAAATCAGTAGCACTTCATTCTCAACCAAAAGTATATGTTACAAACTCTATCTATTGATAACATTATTTTAATTAATTTTTAACAATTTAAAAATACACGGTAAACGTATTAGTATTACTAATATTTATTACGAAAATTCCCGCGCCGTAATTAAAATTTTCTAATTTATGCGTAGCAGAGTTGTTTTGCTACGACGGTTAGCCGTCTATCTATTATATCCCCTCGATGTATTCTGTCATAATGTAACGCCCCGTAATTGATATAAAAATATCTATAATAATATATACAATGTATATTAATAATATAGATAATATATGATTATTATTAGTTATTATAGTTATAAAGTAACTGCACAACAAAAGTGTTGTGTTTTATCGCAGTCTATATCGATAACAATTCCGATAACATCGTTATTGATATATATAAATCCAAATCAGTGCTACCAAATCCGTCTAAAAGGATCTGCGGCGAATATAATTGTTAAAGTAGTATTTATTATTTTCGATCTTTTAAGTAAAGTTTAACCGAATTAATAATCTAAGCCATTCGAAGATGTCTAAATTACAAGTTTTGAAACAATTCCTTTTTTGACATCCCAGTAACTCCCGTATCTATCGGAGTTACCTTGTATTATCATTATATAAAGAAAATATTTTTTTTAATGACTAACAATACAACAGTCAATCTATCAATCTTTTTGCAAAATATTTAAAATTTTTATTTTTTTAAGATACTTTTCTTAACCGATAATTTTTAACACTTAGCTATATTTTTACAAAGTGCTTAGTTTTTAATAAGCGCAGGACAAATTATAAATAAAGTTATCTACTCAAATATATATTTAAATAAATTGATTTTATTATATTCGCAACTTTTAAAGCAAACTAGGAGGAAAAAGTCTTCATTAAAGAACTCTAAATTGTCTGCAACTCCTATAAAAATGTATTTTTTCTTAAAAATTTTTTCATGTCGCTGTTGCAGTCCCGCCGCCCCCCAGGTGGAATCGAACCACTTCGACTGTACATCGACTACGGATTTGAAGTCCGCACTCCGGACCACCGAAGCTCAGTGAGGCAACCATATACGTTTTAAGCGCCTTTTATAAGTGAAACATTTGAAAAAAGCACTTGGGAATTATAATAATATAAATAATAGAAATGTTTTTCTTTTTAAAGGCTTATCTTTATCTAATTTAGATAAATCATTTGCAGATCAAGAGTAACTTAATGATGTATAAAGGCATTTGAATATGTAATACAGACATGCTATGGTAGAATCCATCCAACTGTTTCACTTTTATCTACAAAAACCATTAACTCTTTTTATTATCAAGAACTTGATGCATAAATTGCATTTGGAATGAATTATGTTAAACAAATTATCAAAACAAAATTATAGTAGCAAAATACAAGGCATTTTTAAATTAATCTCGCTCCTGACAGCAATCGAATACAGTTATTTTTAAGTCACTGTGATGAATCCATATATCCCACCGAAACAATGTAATTTATTGTTTATTTGCGAGGCTGCTGTATGTGAATTTGCGGTTTCTGCTGCACTGCAACTGGCGGCTTGTGAGAGTGAGCCACTTGCGCAGAAGCTGGCGTAAAATCGGTGTTACCCTTAACCGGGGCGCCACTCACTGAAGCTGAATTCACGCTTATTGGTTGCTGTAGTAAGTATGGTGGAATAAATTACATTTATAAAATAAATATATTAATATATATATATATATATATATACCGTCAGACCCGTGCAATCCTCGGCATCCTTGGCTGGACGCTCTGAGGCTGGTGCCTTGTGCTGTACAATTCGCATTCCACCAGCCTTCACTATAAACATTTATGACGTCAGTTTAAATATTTAATAATTTTTTGTGCGACGCAATATAAAGTTTGTGTGGGTGTGTTTTTGTAATCTATTGTTTATCATCAATTATTATTGCAGACGTCAAAATTGATAAGCTCATTTTATATTGAAGGCAATTAGATAATTTTAATGTCCACGTAGTATATGTACATACATATATAGCCATTTAACCGGCTGCATTGTTTATCAACAAATCAGAACAAGCTATTTGACCCGCACACACACACTCACACACATGCTTATATAGAGAGAATGAAAAATGCACTTACAAGCAGGTGGGTGTCCAGCCACCAGATTCGGTTGTTCATCAGCCATGTTTTTACAATCAATAAAACAATCTAAAGTAGATTAGTTGAAGTTACAAGTTGTTCTAATAGGAGATGTTACCAACGTTAACCTCTAATAAGAAAAACAGACGATTTGTTCCTTCTTTTGCGTTCTAATTGTGACACGAATGCAATTTTTTTAGTGATGTTAAATCAGGCGGTATTATAATCGATTACTCGTACTGTCTGGCAACGTCAAGTTCTTTTAAAGTGATACGGCAATTTGCCGTTTGCTCTGAGTTTCGCCGTAAACATTAAACATTTCGTCAAAATTTTTCGTAATAAATAATATTATAATTTTTGTAAAATAATATCAACCAAATTTCAGTTGTCAATATGAAAGACGCAAGGGTAGGTTGCGGTGCATTTTTAGCCACCATTTCATAGTTACATCACAACAAGCAGAAGTCGTTTGACCCGAATTAATGCAAAGACTTGGACTTCGAATCGAAGTTTTGTGGTTGTTGCTGCACCTACTGTTGCCCACAAGAATGATAATTGGTTACTGTAACAACAACACACTTGAACATTTACAGCCCTTTCCGCCTCTAAAGAATGACAATTTACTGCGCGCTGCACGAGGTGAAGTTGTGGATCGTGTGCCCGTGTGGGTGATGCGTCAGGCTGGACGATATTTGCCTGAGTTTCAAGAGCTACGCAAACAACACGATTTCTTTACTGTTTGCCGTACGCCGGAGCTGGCCTGCGAGGTGACAATGCAGCCGCTACGCCGCTTTGATTTGGATGCATCAATCATATTTTCGGATATATTGGTTATTCCCCAAGCGCTAGGCTTAACAGTGGAAATGCATGCTGGCGTGGGTCCTGTATTACCACAGCCTATCGGCACGCCTGAGGATTTAAAACGATTGACACCAGATGGCGCACTGTCCCGTCTCACTTATGTGGGCGACGCCATTACCATGATGCGTCACAAACTGGATGGACGTGTGCCATTAATTGGATTTACAGGTGCTCCCTGGACGCTCATGGGTTACATGATCGAAGGGGGCGGCAGCAAGACCATGGCCAAAGCCAAAGCCTGGCTGACCGATTATCCTGAGGAGACGAAGTTGTTTTTGAATCTGCTCACCGATGTTATTGTAGATTATTTGGAGATGCAGGTTAATGCGGGTGCCCAAATGCTGCAAATATTTGAGTCATCGGCTGAACATCTGACTAAAGAAGAGTTTTTGGTCTGGGCAGCGCCCTACTTACGACGCATACGCAATGATCTAGTAGACCGGCTTACTAAAAAAGTGATACCATTGGTGCCACTTGTAAGTAAACTTTTAATCTATTTTGTGCATAACTTAACCTATATATTTTTATACTATTAGACGCTTTTTGCCAAGGGTGCTGGGCATTCTCTAAAAGAGCAAAGTGAGCTGGGCTATGACGTTATTGGTCTAGACTGGACTGTTGATCCGGTAGACGCACGTGCTCAGGTTGGGCCTAATATAACACTGCAAGGTAATCTAGATCCACAGGATATGTACCGTGAAGCTGACGAATTACACAATCTAACTACGGAAATGGTGCACAAGTTTGGTAAATCACGGTATATTGCTAATCTGGGGCATGGAATAACGCCGCAGACGCCAATCACAAGCATGCAAGTACTTGTTGAGGCTGTGCATAAAGCATTGTAGGTAACGACTATTGATTAAAATATTTTTGTATTTTGTACTCCTGTAATAAAGACATTTTCGCCTTGGGTTAGGGTAAATACATTATTAAATGTTCTTCGAAAATGTATTTAAAAATGTATAATTTCAATTTTGTGGGCCTTAAAAATTGAAATTATTGACATTTTTGCATATGTAATATGAATTTTTTATTAGATATGAATGAATTTTTAAATATTTTTTTTAACGGAAAAACAATCTAGGTCTTTTTAATTATGTATTAAAAGATACAGTTTGGCTTTGTCGATCTTGCTGTAATTTGTCACATATTATAAGTGTACTGCCGCAACAAATAAGTAGCGTTCCAATAATTATCTCTGCAATACATTAAAAATTAATTACAACTATTTTTAACATTGCATCTTCTACTCACTTTTGCCGGGCAACTGTTCACCAAGCAGGTATCCGGTAATAGCTGTAAAGGCAAAACTTAAAGAGTTGGCTATGGGTACAGCAATGGTAATATTCGCAGTTTGCAGTGTCCAAACATATAGCAGACTGCCGCATTGATTAAGTCCAAATGGTATCCAGTAATGCAGACGTGAGCCGATCATACGCACTTCGGCAAAAAAATTCTGTAGACGAGAGCCAGTGTCCTGCACAGATTCGATCCCTTGACTACCTAGACGTATAAAAGGATTCGTGACACCCCATAGTAAGCCAACTGTTAATAGCTGAACTGGAAGTAGACACAACAATTATTGTTTATTTCACATATTCCTTATTTATAATAAAATAACTATTTACTGGTAGATGCTAGCATTGTTTATTTACATGACATAACAGCTGCTTGCGGCAGGGTTGCTTTCGAGTTGCATATTGTCCAACACTGATTAATGTCTGACGGTATCTGGCAACTCTATGCAGCTGTCAAATTCTTTTACGTCAGGCTTTCATTTCCTATAGGTGGGTTTTTGTGTATTGCCCGAAATATAATCAAAAAACATCGCAAATTTCGCCAATATAAATGCCATGAAATGCATGGAAATGATTTAATCACATAAATTACCAATTATAGTTATCAGAATGTTTTGGCGTTCACTGTACTATGTGTGTTTAAACGGTGTTTAAAAATTTGTCTTGTGTTTTGATTGCGTTTTATATAGTAATTATGCATTGTGATTAAATCTAATCAAATTCTATTCCAAACAGGATTTTGAACAGCAATAGCAATGGCCAAGACTAAGGGGGAGAAACGCAACAAGTCTGCAATCAATGAAGTTGTCACCCGCGAGTGCACAATCCATTTGGCCAAGCGTGTGCACAACATTGGTTTCAAGAAACGTGCGCCCCGCGCCATCAAGGAGATCCGTAAGTTTGCCGAGAGGGAGATGGGTACAAATGATGTCCGCATCGATACCCGCCTCAACAAGCACATCTGGTCCAAGGGTATCCGGTAAGTGTAAATATATATGCACACCCTTAGTAGGTCAAAAACATTAAGGATTTTTATGTATACTCTAGATTTTTGTGTTAGAGATTGTTATATTAAGAGTGCATTGAATTTGTAGTTTTATTTAAAGCACGGACAGTGTTATATTTGCGCATATACGCTACTGTGTATTCTGTATCGAATTATAGAAAATCAATGCCGTACTACTGACTGAATCACTGATTAGATCAAGGTGGCTGCTTTAAAGATAAAAATAATGATTACGGTCCTTGTTTTAAATTTAATGTACCGTATCGCTAAGAATCCAAAAGATTTATTTTTGTCTGTTGTATGTAAGATACTATACATATATACATATGTTGAACTAATATTGTTTTTTTATACTTTCACAGATCTACGCCATTCCGTGTGCGTGTGCGTTTGGCACGTCGCCGCAATGATGATGAGGACTCTCCCAACAAATTGTTCACCCTTGTGACATACGTGCCCGTGCCCACATTTAAGAATTTGCAAACGGAGAACGTTGAGTCGAGCGACGATTAAAGAAAAAAATAAAAACAAGAACAGTTTACGCCGCTAACGAAAATACGTTAATAAAAAGTAATTTTTATTTAGAAAATAACAAAAAACATGATATTTATTGTGCCTTAGAGTCTTGTAAACTGTGGCGTTACTAAATAGACACCATCGTCGTTGGCCAATGCCAAGAGTTGCAGTTCAAATGCCGGCAGCTGCAGCGTTGTCAGCAATCGTGCCGCAGGTAATGTACTATCTCCCAGAATCTGTTGAAAGCCTGCTACACCGTTGTGTTGATAAATACGCAGCGGTTGCGTGGTCACGCCATTGGACACGCACAGCAAAAGATCTTTGGATTTGTGTAACTGTACGAACCTCAGTTGGCTCGAGTGTGTTACCTCCTGCAGGTCAAAGGCTTGTTCAAGTTGGAAATGCAATCGACTACTATTGTCAGCTCTATATGGATAATAAAATTAGTTTTAGCTTCAAGATATTTTTTCCCCACTTGCCTGTAAATGCGAACGCTGGCTGCTGGCGGTGCAGTCAGAATGGCCAAGTAAAAGCCGCTTGCGTATTCTATTAGTGACATTAGTTTTGCCTGCTTCAATTCCAGACGTTGCTGTAATTTGTAGCTACCCTTCCATTGCCAGAATTCCACACCATTGTCATTAAGCAGTGCCAACGTTTCATTATTTTTATTGGTATTCGATGAGAGCAGCTGTTTTATATGTCCAATTGATTGCACCGAATGGCTCTCAATGGTATTATTGTCCCTTTTTTTATCCAGGCAATGGATGACGAGCTCTTTGTTTAATTTTTGTAATGCCAAGCAATTACGCGATTTTAGATGCACGGGGCTAAGGAATGTTGAGTTATTTAAAAGTTGTCCATATGGTTGTATATATTCCTCCAGATGTATCTTAGTAGTATGAGAGGGCAATAGTTTTGAAAGGCCTGGTAAACAATAAAAAAATTTGTACTAAATTTAGTCCAATGATATCCAACAAATACCCTGTACTACTGGGAAAAAAACATAAAGTTGTTTTCTGATATGTTTTAAGTGGATAAGTTTAATTACTACAATGATATAAGTTTTTTATCATGAAATTATATTGAAACAACCATTTTTTCCTAATATAACCAGGTTTAGATTTCCTATATGTCTAGTGTATAAAACTCAGATTGTATAGAAAATTTTGATCTTTTTTAAAAACATCTAAATTCATTTATTAACATTTCTTTACGATATGCTTACAAAATAAATTTTTTTCACACTCTATTAAAAAAATTAATATAGATTAAAACTAATTGACAAAAATTCAAAGCCAAAATTATTGAGTTGTTCAGTAATAATCATAATATACATTAAACGAGCTATTCACAAACTAAACTAATATACCAGCACTTACAATCAAGCATACAGGGCAGATACACAACAAAAATATTTATTGGTCGGCGGTTGCGCCACGCTGTGGCTGTAGTTGCATTTAGTTATCAACCAGCGACGAAATCAACTACAACAAAGAATGCTGATAATATTAATGTGGCTGATTTGTGTATCACCATTGGGGACGATTGCTACATCCTCCGGTTTGAATGGGCAAAGCACAAGTACGTCCAATCCAAATACCACAAATGTTACTATAGGCTATAGCACCAAGCCTAGTTTTAATGCTATTGTTACAACACCAAGAATAAGAAAGGCAACGTACGTAAGTGAAGAGTTAGTTGGTGCGAATCAGTTGCTATTGCCGATGGTTATCAATACGTGGAACTTTACGGACGCAAATATGGTGGCCTGGCGCATTCTCAAACAATCTGAAGGTGGGCGGCGCCAGACGCGTAATGCTGTTGTCGAGGGATGCACCAAGTGTGAGCGAATGCAATGTGATGGCAGCGTTGGCTTTGGCGGTTCACCGGATGAGCTAGGTGAAACAACACTCGACGCAATGGTAATGGATGGCGCTAATATGAATGTAGGCGCTGTAGCAGGCTTGCGGGCCATAAAGGATGCAATACGGGTAGCTAGGTTTGTGCTGGAGCACACAAAGCACACCATGCTTGTGGGCAGTGCGGCTACTGCTTTTGCTGAGGCAATGGGCTTTCATGCGGAATCATTAATTACCCCTGAGTCGAGAACCATGTGGGAAAATTGGAAAGCAAAAAATTGTCAGCCAAATTTTTGGACTAATGTATATCCTGACCCGAGTACCTCTTGTGGTCCATACGAGCCTAAAGCAACGCCAATAACTCGCTGGAAAGAAGATCGGACACGTACCGAGTATCAAATTGGACAACAACATCACGATACCATAGGCATGATAGCTATCGATGTGGATCAGAAAATACATGTGGGTACATCTACCAATGGTGCTCGCTACAAGATACCCGGCCGCGTAGGCGATTCGCCTATAGCGGGCGCTGGCGGATATGCGGATAACGCAGTTGGCGCAGCTGTTGCTACTGGAGATGGTGATATTATGATGCGCTTTTTGCCCACTATGCTGGCTGTCGAGGCTATGCGAGTGGGCAAGACACCAGCGCAGGCAGCCGAACAAGCCATTCGGCGTGTCCTGAAACATCATAAGGATTTTTCAGGTGCTGTAATTGCCGTAGATCGTTTGGGACACTATGCAGCCGCATGTTACGGTATGACTGAGTTTCCCTTTGTAATAAGCAGCCCAAGTAAAGCAAAACGTACAGAAACGGTGAAGTGCTTGCCAAATGAGACATTTGTGGATGTGGTACCATTATCAAAAGCAATATAAAAACGCATATTTGTTTGAATAATACAAATGAAAAATCTCATGTTTTGTTTTTCTTCGGTTTTTTTTTTTTTTTTTATTTGTTAATTTTCTAGTGTTGCACAACACAACGGCGTTTTTTGCATTTGCATTTGAAATGTCTCATGATGACCGAACGTTCTGTCTGCATGATGCCTAAAATTTGGTTGAACATATAACTTGTTTGTAGTCAAATGTATATAAAAAGAAAATTGTGTGAAAATAAAGAAAGGTACTTAAAAAAGGCTTTTGAATGTCCAATGAATACAATTACGATAAATATTTTTTTATTTTAAAATATGGTATAAGGTTGGTCAGCCATCTTGCCGCTTGTGTCTGATCGTGCCTAGAGCCTTATTATTTTTCCGCCAAATAAGCGTCGTAGCAGCGTCGCATGTAAAAAAGTGAAGTTTGCAAAAACGAAGCAGAGACTCAGCGCAAACGTGAAAAGAGCGCCAGGAGCGACAAGTTAAGTGAAGAAAAGTGTTAATACAAAAGCCGTCAAAATTAACAAAAACGCGCAAACCGCTGGTCGCAATTCGCTGACTAAGATGGCCATACAGCTAGATAAAATTCTAGCGGACATTGCAAAAGAGAAGGTGCTACATCCAAATAATGCAAGTGCCACAAAGCAGGAGCAGGATGATGCTTGGGCTCGCATCGGTCGTCTTAACAAATTAACTGTGCACGAGTCGCGCTCAATTTTCATAGTGCTGCAGAAAAAATATGAGCAGGAGAAACTAAAAGGCAACTCCGGTTGGAAGTTGTTTGGACTCATGCAGAAAATCCATCAGGAGCCAAAAGCAGCGGCCCTCAAGGTTGAAGAGTAAGTACTTTTTTTCGAATTTCCTTCATATGCTACATATGCAAAACTGACATTAATATTTCTTACGAAGGGAGCAATTGCCCATGGAAGACGTGGAGGAGTATGAAATGTTGGAGGTGCAGGAGCCAGATGAAGATGATGATGAAGCGACTACAACTCAGGCGCAATATGGCCAGCCAACCAATTCAACTGGCTCAGCGAGCTCAGATGGCGACAGCCCAACAAAATCAAACAGTGGTGGCGGTACTCCCGAAAAGGACGATAAACAATATTCGAAGACTATTGTGGATACACCACGTCCAGCATTTGAGGAAAAAAAACTGCTTAACACCATGGCCAGTAATCCGCCACGCTCAACCAACTCACAGGCCACTGCTGTCTCTGTAGCGGCTGCGGCGCTCCAAAAGAAGGGCATTACTTTGAAAAAGACACCCAGTAATATCACAGCAGGAGCTGGCCAAAAATCATCGATGACGACACTCCAGAGCAGTAGCAAGGTCACGCACTCTTTGCGCACCACAATTCAACTCCCCGAAGCCATGAAACGCAAATTGTCCGACGAGTGTACCGGATCCCCACTCCAAAAAAAAATACTCAAACAGCATACTAGCCCCAAACAGACAGGTAGCAACAGCACTGCAATAGGAATTGCTGAGGCCGTAACAGCAACAACAAGTGCACCAAATAGCAATGTAGTGCATACAACTACAGCACAATTACTACAGGTAAAGAAAGAACGTGAAAGCAATCAATCACCGCCGCCGGGAATAAACATTATAACCATACCAGCCTCACAGCAGTTAAATGGCAATTTGGTGGGAGGCGGTGGTGCCAACTCTTCCACAGCTGCCACCATGGCCTCAACATCGGTGGCCAGCACCAATGGCTATTCTCCACATATTGAGGAGCTGGACTTTAAAAATGAAATCATATTTGATTCGTCCAAGGTAAATGCCGGCACCCACAGCGCACCAGAGATTATTAACTTAGGCAACTTTGACAATTCACTGCCGCCCACGTTCTTTAAGAATTTGTGTAACTCAACGCGCCACGAAGCGCTCGGTCTCTACGTGGCCAATGTAATGAATCGAATCTCGCGACGCGCCGCTGCTAAATTGGAACTGGGCATACTACGCGCCATCGTTGACGTGCAAAGTGATGAACTGGAGCAGTAAATATCCACAGCTCAAAACGAGCCCTTAAAGCTAAATAACGTAGCTAAGTAGAACGCTGTTCCTGTGTACGGAAAATCAGCTGGATTATAATTTACGGCCCCCCTCTATGCTATGTTTACACGAGTTTAACTTATTTTTTCAAGTGTATTGAAAGAATATTTAAT
>JBAMCO010000001.1:2482-14192 GCA_037075125.1 Hirtodrosophila caputudis | reverse complement strand
TAATTTACGGCCCCCCTCTATGCTATGTTTACACGAGTTTAACTTATTTTTTCAAGTGTATTGAAAGAATATTTAATTACTATTTTAAATTACCATATAGTGAAAGCTCAAATCACTGGACAGTTTTTTTTGACATATACTTTAAGACATTATACATAAAATAATTTCCACCATAACTTATTAAAAAAAAAAAAAAAAAAAAACAAATACAACACTTTTTTTAAGATTACTCTATCTAGCATACAACTGAACTTCACGGATAATTATGCTTTTAAATAAGTTATCATGATAAAATCAATTAGACTATTCTATATGATTTTAATATTTAAATGTTATTAAATTTTCCATGCTATCCATATAATTTACAATGTTTAATACAAAATACTTGATCAGAGCCAAGTGTAAATTTAACAAGCGGCTATAGTTTTTGGTATTTGTACTAAATATTTTTGAAAACAATTTGATTTTTTACATCAATATGTAATACAATATATTAGTTTTTGGTATTTGTACTAAATATTTTTGAAAACAATTTGATTTTTTACATCAATATGTAATACAATATATTAAGCAATAGATTTATGTATACATTGGTATTAAAAACTCGTGTAAACTGGACGATTTTAATTAAAATATTCTTTTAAATATTCATTTACAAACACTCAAATAGAATCAAAAACGATTTTAAACCTTGTAATTCAGCGTCAAATTTATAGACAAGATTTAGGCGTTTCCGAACAAACTTCATATAAATTGGATATCCTCTTGTCATTTTAGTTCGTAAGTTTAAAAAACCATTTCATTATAAAGAACGAATACATAGTATATAAATATATAAAATAAAGAATCAATATAGCCCACTCACCTGGTTTGTGTTTGAAGGAATGCTCCAGTGGTTGCCAGACATAACCATCAACTTGGGACGATCCCTTGCTGTTAGTGTGCGAAATGGCCAAGACATCCCATTTGCTGTTCGCGATGTTGAGTGTCATCAACTCCAATCGGCTGGCATTAATTGGTAGTTGCTGTAGTAGGGCAAAGTTCTTCAACACATAGGATGGATCTGTAAATGATAAATGATAATAATATATAATTAAGTTTATTTATAAATCCATGCAGCTTACCGGATAGACGATGCTGTATTGCAGTAACCTGTTCACTAAACTGTGGCCAGTCCTGGATGGCATTTGTGTATACGCCACGCTTCCACTTGTTAGCACCAGCTGCCACTTCGCCCAATTCGTAGTTTGCCACGGTTAGTGGTTGCGTAAAAATCAACTGGCTGGCAACATGTAAATTAGGACGATTGTGCGCCTTATTGGCCAATAGGTCATTTACAGTATAATCATTGAGCCGGTCTACCCAAAGCTCCCTAATGGTATGGCTTAATATACGCTGTTGCTCCGGTAGTGAATTTTCTACCAGTAATGAACCAGCAATTTGCTGTTCCTGATCGCATAGCAGTAGGTGATTCACTTGCCAGGGAACACCATTTACCGGTCCCCTCACCAGCAAATCGTTGTAAATATTCACTGTTTCTAGTGTTGTGGTCCCTGCAATGGTGTGGTTGCCATATATGTACACCGCATCGTTGATCCACTGCACCACGGGCACATTTGCTACTATGCTGGTAGGTGTGGCGAGGAGGTGTTTGATAGCAGCGCTCTCACCAGTTTTCGGTGCATTTATTATTGAAACATGATTGTTATCGTTGCGCAGCACATCATCCACTAAATTTAATTGATTTATAAGCACATTATTTAAATCGCCCGCGACATGTGTTTCCGGTATGTTCCATAGTCCCGTAATAGTATGTGCGCCAGAAACTTTCAATGTATTTGCCACAAAGTCGTCAAAGTTTAGCGAGACATTTCTATTAAGAGTTAACAAATGATATTTGAAAATAACTGTACATAAGTAAAATAAATGTCAACGGTCACTCTTTATTTTATCGAAGGTGATGTTTCGATAGCTCGATAATAACAATACATGATAGCCCTGGTAATGTCACTTATCTCGAGTTTTCAAAGGGCGTGGCCTCATGCTTTAAGGATAGGAAATTAGGACTCAGTGCGCCTATAACTCGTACTAAGTTCAATTAATACTAAATTAGTACTGACCTATCGCATACTGAACCGCCGTGCATTTTCTATGGCCACGCCTGATGATCTAGTCATGTCCTCAAAGATCTCGTTTGACAATTTTCGGCACGAAGATACTATACGATAAATAGACGAAATTCAAAATTGTAACACTAGGAGTTGGTGTTGCTAGTACCTGCGGCAGTTATTTACATCGAAACGAATAATTTTCTAATTATTATTATGTATAATATAATAAAATAATGCAAGTGCTGAATATTGCATCAGAATAAAAAAAAAGTTTAGTTGAAAATAGAGTTTGTCACCAATAAATTACATTTTGTTTTGATTTTTAAAACAGAAATGGGTAACTCATAACGTTAACTGCTGTGGTTAAAATAGCAAACTCGAGTTATCTAAAAATAAAAGTCAAACTTTTGTAACACAAGTTGAAAATAAGAAGTAATATTAGATTATTCATGAAATGAATTTTTTGATTCATTTGCTTGAATTTCAATATTCTATTGTCTCTGATATCTATCGAACCGCGCTAAACTCTATAGATATAACATATCGATTTCTGCTTCAAAAAATCAACTCTGCGTTTTGTTTTTCTTCTCGTGAAGTGTCGAAACTCTAAAAACTGGTGCCTGTCCGTTAAAATTGCATTTAAATTAACTTAAACCCAAACAAACAGAAGGTAAACTGTCCATAAAACTTAATGCATCTACATTATTTGATCTGTTGTACGTCATTTGCAACGTGTATAGAAGTTCACCTGCAAACAGTAGCGCGCACAGCTGATTTGTGCATATAACTGTGTGGGTGCTTGTGAGTGGCTGTTATTGTATGTGTGTCCAGTGCTTCTCAAACCGTTTTTTTTTTTTAGCGCGTAAACAAATGCAGTGAAACTTGATATAATATTTACAGCAATACGCTTTTCGATCACTTACCCTATGCTCTCAACAAGTGCGCCATCTTTGACACGTAGCTGTACTTGCTCTACGACTAGTGGGTCTACAAAAGTGACGTCATGCTTGAAATTTAAAGCCACATTAAGTTGCTGACTGCGCGTTCGGCTGATGTAGTTGTGTTTTATGTGATCCACATTCAAACCGTTAAGTGTGCCCTATTGAAATAAAATCATATTTAACGTTTTGCTTTGCTCAACAGTTTTGCGATAAACCTTACCTTAAACTCCAGTAAACCCTCACAGCTGGCAGATGCCAGCTGTATGCTTTTTAGTTCCACGTGCTCGTTGCCTAGCCATAGCTCATCTATCAATTGCTGTAACTGGCGTCCATTGAGCGTCTTATAGCTGGGCAGGCCAGCAAACTGTGCCTGTTCTACGTGTAATGTTTCCAAGCCGGGGTAATCAATATTGCCAAGGTAATGCGCTAGTATATCCAGCGGCAAGTCATTTAGTCTGCTTACATTGCATAGTTGCGTCGCAACCACTAGTTGGCCACTGATATTTATCGGTGACTGCATAACGCCGCCATCCTTGGCATATAGCATATCCTCTGGCACACGCAAGCCATTCATACGCCTCACATTAAGTAACTTTTGCAGAACAATAGGATTCGCTGTGCACACATTATTAGGGTTATGTATAGGGACCGTAATTAACGATTATTTATTGTTTAAATCTTAAAAATACTTGGAGAAACTTTATGAAAAAATATCTGCTCAAATGTTATAATTAGAGACGATTCTACGATTAACCTTTATTATTTTTATCTATTGGTGAAAGGATAGAAATCGCCAAAAAGTAGTAACATTAGTTTCTAATAAAAACACAGATCCGTTAGAGGAAATTTATTTATTAGTTCGGCTAGTTGTCTCCTTAGCAAAAGCTGATAGTTTTGAGTATAAATATTAGATCCACCAACCAATTAAGAATAGAGTTAGTATTATAGATGAGTTATACTATCTCAAATATATGTAGGAATAAAAAAAAAAATGAACAATCGTTAGTAACAATTAATGTTTAATTTAGAGGTTTTTATGATTTTCATTAGAATGTAAATATAATTAATTTGGTAGAAAGTAAAATCAATATAAATAGGAAATAACAGAAATAATCGTTATAAAAATGAAAATCATTATCCTTTTTCGAATAATAACGATTATTTTTGAGTTTTTATTACTTGTTTTGTCAATTTTGATTTTCATTAAATATAAATTACTTTATAAAATTAAATATATTTATCAATTTATATGAAAAAAAAAATTAAAATTAAAAAAATTTAATTAATTAAATTAAACTAATTAATTTGTAAAAATGAAACAAACCTTAATATAATAGCTAAAAATAATAGTTAATTATTATTTAAGATTAATCTAACTGTTTTAACTCAAAACTTGTCTACTTTTTGTTAATTATTTGTTCACTCACCGAATTTCACCGCACCCAGCTGCGCGGAACCGTTTAATCTGTAGCTACCGCTTACTAGTTGCTCAAGTGTATAGTTGTTAAGACGCCCCTCAAGTTGCATATTCTGATCACTTGTCAATGCTGCCAACATTTGTGGTGCAGTAAATTGCTGTTCACCGCTGATCTCCATCCAGCAGCGGCCTATACGATCCGCTTCGATGCCATTCAAAGTGGTTGTAAAGCTTAGACTGCTAATGTTGACCTTATGGCGAAAGTTAAAATCGCCTACATATTTAATGTTGCCCGCCAATTGCTGCAGCTGCTGTTCTATATGTTCCACGCTCACATTATTAATGTGTCCCTGGAGCCACACATTCCTAGTCTGAATGGTGCCATTAAAATTTGGCGGCAGCTGCCAGCTCTGTAACCGCTGTGTGGTCTGCTCATAAAGCTTATGCAGCGATTGACCAAAGAGGTTGCCATGCATGTGCAGTTGCTTCACGATCAGTTCATCAGCTTCTAGGAAGTCTACATATAAGCTGCTATTAAAGTGCTGTTCATTATTATGACGCATGTAATTTTGTATATCCAAATTATTTAGAATAAGTTTTGTGGCATGTAAATGCGGCACATCCAAGCCAGACAACTGCACAGGAAATTTAATGCTCTGATTGTTAGTTTTCAGGAACAGTTGCTCAGACAGCTGCTCCACATTTATATTATTCAGGTTGTTCACTTCGCCAAAGCCTTTGTGAATAGTTAAGCTCTGTGGCAGCCATTTGGCGCCATCAATCACTTGGACCTCGCTGAGATTTAACTGTACCAGACGCTGCAAATCCTTTGTGTTGATAAAGCTTAGCTGCGTATCGTTGACATTAAGTGGATGCTCAAAGTGCAGATTTACATTCTCCAATGGTTGATCGATGCGCAGTGCCTTGTGCAAGATATCTCCCACTGAGCGCTGTATGGTTTCAAAATGTACATCCTCTACTTGTAACAGTTGATCAATAGTAACGTCTGCATTGATTACATAGTCGCCCTGTAGATGCAATGCATCATGCGTCACCTTTATGGGCGACATGGCACGGAGCTCAGAGCCCATCATTTGACCCTGTAAAGCAATTAAATAAAAATCAATATATATTTTTTTAATTACAAAAACATTACAAAATTAGGGACTGTAACTTTCGTGAGAGTTTGAAATGAAATCTACATTAACTTAAATTGTTCTCATAAGAATATATATTGCGAGATATTTTTAAAATGTATTATGTAAGTTGTTATAATTTCTACTATTAATGAAATATTATAGTTATACAAAGTTTTAATACCTACCGCAATAGTAATAGGCTCCAATACGCGTATGTTTTCAAAACGCTTGACACCCTCAATGATCTGTGTGTGATTTGCTTGGTGGAGAAGCACATCAAAGCGCTGTCGATCCACATGTATGTGATTGAGTCGATGATTGATGTTCAATCGATTAACCTCAATGGGCATTGCAAATTGCACATCTTGTTGTACTATATAATCTCCACCGTCGATGGAAATGAGCTGGCCCAGAGGTTTATCGTTGATTTCTTTACTATTGACCAGCGCTGCTTCTATATTTAGATTGTTTATGTTAACAGGAGCTTTGATAAACTGCACTTCACTGTCGCGTCGTTTGAGTGTTTGCTCTAAGAGATGTGTCCAGTTGTGTTCATTGAGTTTGCCTCCTAGCTGTAGGTCCTGCAAAGTCAGATTTTCCATAACTGGTGGATGTTCTTTGCTTGTCGCTTCGTTGTATTCATCGCTCACATAAACCTTACTGGCATTAACCGATTCGTATTGGGGTTTTAGCCTATTAACACCATTGATACGTGCAGCTTGCACTGTTCCGTGCACCACCAGAGTGCCCACCGTAATCTTATCGAATTCATGTTGTTGCCTTGGTCTCTCTGCAGCCCGTTTTAGTGGATGACGATAATGATTAGTAGCCAGAGTTGACGCATCACGTTCAATAATATCCAGAGCGCGTTTTGCATAACGTAGTGCCTCCCAATAATTAGTGGATAGATTCTTATTTACATCGACCACCTATGAATAGGTTGAAGATAGATGGTTAGGGTGCAGATTGTAATTGAAAAATAATTTTATACAGTTTGTTTGAATCAATATTAATTAATAATTAATATACTATTTTTATATAATTAATATTCTTAGTTAAACATATTTTTCCATATTTATACATAAACATATTGTCCCTAGGTATTTTAATGGTTTGAGAAAGATTCTCAAATTGCATTTAAATATAGCTAGATCTGACTATATCTTATATATAATTTTTTATCACTTACAGACTTTGTTAGTACACGTTTTATATGCCATTGCTTTACTTTCTTCTTACGTTCTTCGATTTTTTGCTATAAAATTGTGGAAAGTTTATTAATAATTCATTTAAAATGGCTTAATATAGAATCCACCTGCAAGCCCTTTAGTAAATATTCCACATTCTGTTTTTCTAATCTTTTTATTTGATCACGTGCCCAGTCAATAATTTGTTGGCGCATGACATTTGCGTGTTCGTCCTGTTTGAAAAGTGGCTGGAAAATGTTTGTTTCATTGGCGGCCATATTTTCATTGGCAATTACTGCAATTAAAAGTGGGTTAAGTGACATGATGAATGAAATTGTCAAAACTCACCTAAGTAGCTTTGTTCATTCTCTTCTAAGTTGCGCATGCGTGCCACGCCCCTGCTAAAAGGTCCCTCAGTAAACTGAACTGTTGACTCTTCAAATTTCCAATCATTTAGGTTATATATTTTCACATCCTGCTTGTTGCATGCTACAAAAAGCAAAAACTTCTCAGAAGTAACGTGCTAAAAGTAAATTATACAGAAATAATTTATTTTAGTTTATTAAATTATTAAAAATTTGTAATTCTCCGTCGGTCTAAGCAGACAATTTTTTGGGAATACGCGTACCAATATAGATGCTGGGTGCACGATGTTCTAGGCTACGATGTGAAATCGTAGATAACAAAATCACGGTGTTACTTACCGTCACTGGCAGAACACGTTCCAAGGCATAGAACTTCAATCGCTGATAGGGTACAAACTGACCATTATCATAGACATAGATCACTGTATCTGCTTCGCCCGTATTCCCATTGCTACCCACGGTGTTACCGAGTATCAGAAAGTGACGTCGAGTCACCTCATTTACCGGAAGACTAAAGTACTTCACATCGACGGCTCCGTTGCTGCGCAGTCGTTGAAATAGCTGAAACCGACGCGCTGCAGCATCATATTTATAGATCTCCGAATATGTGGACGTACGTTCATCGGCACCAGCATAGTTGGCCACGGCCACGTAGTCGGCATAGTCAATACCGAAAGCCTCCAGTCGTCGGGCATTAGTGCACGGGATGGCACCAAGGCGTTGAAAAGTGCCTCCCGTCCACTTAAAATAGGGACATCGTTGCTGCTTCTTGGAGGCGCTATCGTATACCTGCAATAGCGTTAGCTCCTGACTGCTAATCCTTAAATACATGCCACGAAGTCGCAATCCAGCAAAATACTGCACTGTGCGTATGGTTCCACTCGGCGATAGCTCGTAGATGCGTGAACCCTCGCGAGCCTGTTCTACAGGTTCGGTGTGGTTATAGCTCAGGGCTACATAGCCAAGTCCTGCATACGCCAAACAGTCGAGACTCACAGCTTTTGGTGCTGACTGTTCAAAAAGCATTGCGTAGTCGCGTTTCGTCTGACGCCACACGTAGACTGCAAAGTGCCGGACGCCTCCTGCTTTCTTGTGCAGTGTTGTTGCATACTTGATCTTGGGCAGTTGCAATATGCAAATGTCCAGTGGATAGGCAACTGGCACTGAAGCTACACGGACAAGGCCATCGAAACTGTAACTCGCTGGCAAACGTTTAATGAATATGTTAGTATACAAAAGAAGGTTTATAACAGTTTTCATATATATACATATAAATAATTAGTTATTCTTGGCTGATAATATTTTAACCTTGGAATCATGGAGAATTGGAAAATTATTACTTGGAAAATTTTATGTAATTTACAAAAACTTTAAATGATAAACCGTTTTGCCGATTATGATTGAAATGTGTTTTCCAGATTTTTTGATTTGTATTTATCTTCAAGAATGAAATTAATTTTTAACATTTGATAAAAACAAATAAATACGAAAATTGAATATATTTACATCAAATTACAATACAAATGAGTACATTTAATAAATCGGTAAATCGGGGTATTATAAAAAGTTAAAGAGGCAAGAGCTACTGCTCTAGTCAATAGTACCAATTTTTGTGTATGTGCGGTATGGTATTTGCGGTACGGTGTAATGGATGTAATGCAGTTGGGTGTATCCGAATACACCCCTTAAAAATATAAATGTTTAATATTTAATATTTCGGATGATTTTTGACATTTCTTAGCTAGGATTCTATCGCTCTGTTTAGATATGTCCTCTTAACGTGAATCGTAACTGTCGTAAATGTTTAGAAATTAGGCAGAATGTTTTGTCGTAGACTAAACAAAATAACTCTCTCTCTCGTCAGCCATGGCTATGGAGATGCAAACTTATCAACGCTTTCTTGGTCAGCAGCTGGAGGAGCTGGAATTGCTCGGTTCAATATACTGTGGCGCCGGTGAGCTGCAGTTGGTCGATCCTGGCGTCATAGCCGATTTTAATGAGTTTCTGCAAACTGGGGCAGAAGCGAAATTGACCTCACACTTGGAGTACATTATCAAGTTAACTTTGCCGTGCAAAGAATGTGTAGATGTGCGTATTGAACTGCCGCATTTATATCCACCACTGGAATTGGCTAGGATTAGTGTACACACAACGCTGCTGGGCAAGGCAAAAGAGCAGCATTTGAAAAACGATATAAAAAGTTATTTGGAAGAGCTGCGTAATGCAGAGGAGCCCTATATATATCAGCTACTCAGTTGGCTACAGGAACGTATCGAAGCGCTACTATTGTGTTCGGCTAGCGAGCTTGGGAACCCGCCGGCAGCGAATCAAGTAGCAGCAGCGGATTTAAAATTAGAACGGCTTTGGATATACTCGCATCATATTAAGTCGCTTGCCAAGCGGCAAGAGCTAATTCGTCAAGCGCGCCAGTTGCAGCTTAGTGGGTTTAGTAGACCCGGAAAGCCGGGCATCATCTGCGTTGAGGGCAAGCCAGAGCAGGTGCAGGAATATTGGCGCACCATAAAAGCCCTACGTTGGCAAAAGATCAGCCTGGTTAAAACGGAAAAATGCCAACGCAAACGACTCTTTGAGAATTTTACCGAACAGCTTTTTAATGCCGTCGAAGGCGAAGAGGGTTTAATGAACATGGGCCAGTTCATCAAGTTTCTAGAGACCCATGGAACTGGTTACATGAAATCAGAATTGTTTGGTTTATCCTGATGAGCATCTCAAAATTTGTTGTTAATAAAATTGTATTTAATTTGAAAAAACCTTTGTCGAAAAATTGCTGCATGTCGCGCTTATTCAAACGCTGTGTAGCGTCCAGATCCGAAGCAAGTCGATAACTAGGATAACTTTCCTGGAAAAACACCTCGAAAGCATGTCCATAATCCCGTGGTAACCATAAGAATATTAATATAAATATTAAACGACACATAATTAACACAAAATTAAACACGTGCAACGTGCTCGGACAGATGACAAACTGTAGTATAGTAGACTGTGTAAGTAGAGCTTTATAACGTGTTCAAAAGCTCTTCCTAGAACTAAAAAGCTCTGCAAAATGATAATGTTAATAACATAATATCAAGCATATCAACTTTTAATCCCATGAGCAGTCTTAATAAAAAATAGGTTCAGATATAAAAATAATTACAAACCTAACCAAACGGGTTTGAAATGTTTGGAAAAGTAAAGCTACAAACAAAGAATTTTTTGCTCATCCTTAGATAAGATATAATCATGAAAGTTGAATTGGAATTTGCTATTATTACACCCTGTACCTATTTGAAAAATGGGTAAAAGGGGGTACCAAATCAGTGCAAATGTATGTAACAGGCTGAAGGAAACGTTTAAAACCCTATAAAGTATAGGAATATATTCTTGGTCAGGAAGAGTAGCCGAGTCGATCTAGCCCTGTCCGTTTGTCTGTCTGTATGGACGCACAGATCTAGGAAATTAAATTGCTCAGATACTCTAATACTAAATAAGGGTTCTTGTGTATCATGCTCAAATCAAGTTTAATCTTGATTTTCGATAACTGTTTCCCCTACCCCAATAAAAGAAAAATGGATTTACACATAACCGCTTATACCAAATTTGTCAAGTAGGTTTATGTGTACTATGCGGATATTATGTGTTATGCCAATTTACATCTTCCTTCTTTCCCGATAAAAACCGATAAAATCCAAATATCTTTTGCAAATTGTGGTACTGAATTGTGGCTCTGAAATTGAAGATACGTAATGCTATCTATTTGGTTGTGGTATGAACACCTGAGAAAATCAGTTGTCTAGTCCTAACTGCAATGCTACCAGTCAATGCATTTTGAAAAGGGATTATCTTGGCTACTTGGGCCCTTCATAATCCTTGTAGCGGGGTGGTTGTCTTTTCTTAATTTAAATACACATATAATTGCGAGTTATATACAATTTTGTTGTTATTGACTGGTGACAGGGTAAACCGACTACAGAAAACTTACTTGTTTAATATCAACATTTTTTAGGATATATGAGTTTTCCTATTACATATATTTCACATTTTATTTCTTGATTTTTAAATACATATTATATGAAACCATCTCCATCGATTTTTGACGCTAATGAATCATCAGTATTTACATAAAACTTTGTTTCCTTTGCAGTAGTCTGTGAAATCTGTTTATTCAATTGTTGTTCGGCATTTGTTTTTGTGGGTTTCTTGCGTTTTATATATTTACAATAACAACAATGATGCGTACGATTTGTATTGACAGCTTTGCGGCGTTTCACACAAGATATTTGAGCATAGGCACGTCTAAAGTTCTCATTATTGAATCCGTAGATCAGTGGATTGACAGCAGCATTGACAAACATTAGATATTGAGAGAAGTACCAAAAGTATTGCATGCCACTACCGATACTAATCTCTGTGGTGTAATTTTTTTCACGCAGCACCACAAAAATGGTGAATGGCAAGCGCAGTACTACAAAAACAATAACCACAATGAAGAGTGTCTTTGCCACGCTCCGTTTGTAGTTGACAGTCAATGGATTTTCGCGCTTTAAAAC